>JAGKQL010000008.1:33236225-33250912 GCA_018398635.1 Cyprinodon brontotheroides | reverse complement strand
AAAAAAACTGCAGTATAAGCGCGGCTTTACACAAACAGTGTGATGTTACCAGTACTTAGGATAATCTGGGACATCATGAAAGGAAATTATGCATGTTGCTGCTGAACGCAATAAAAAAAAATATAAATAAAAATCAATGTTTTTTTCTACCTTTGTGATTTTTCCTCCAGTGAAGTTTGCGAATCGTTTTAGTGAAAGGGTGAGCACATTGGGGCTGCGGTGGATTGTGAATCTCTTCGAGGCTGTAACCATTTTTTTGCACCTGGGGAAAAAAAACACAATATTTTTTTCAGTTTCCTAAAGAAAAAGAAGGATATAAACAAAACACAAGACTGTGCTTGTTGTCTTTAATATTTACTTTGTGCACTTGTAGGCATTTTCACCATCTAGCTGTTCTGGTTTGACAAACTGCTCCAGAGCTTTGGAGACACTCGGTGCCGTCTAAATAAAAATAACAAAAAAATAAATAAATACATTCTCTGGTTCTGCCTTAACATTTGATGATGACTTATAAAACATTTGTGTTGGACAATGAATTTAGTCCCGATTACCTTAATCTCCAGAGTGACATCCAGAAAAGGATCGAATGTATCAGAAACTGATTTGCAGTTCAGACATTTTACTGAAAGACAAAAAAAAAAAAAAAAAAAAGAAGAACGTGAAACTGAAATAAAACTACTTGAAAAGAAACCAAACAGCAGCAATATTTACCCCTGGACCTGAGGTACCCTCCAAATACTTGATGGATGAAAGTGGTGGCCTGCGTTTGCCGGTCCAATCTGTCACAGACAAAAGTGTCATTCAATGTTTCAGTCAATAAATATGAAGGGGAGCTTCATGTACTTATAGGTTTACTGGCCCAATTCTGTATGAATAAACTGCTGATGGACAACAGACACTGTAGATTTAAATAAAAACTAGGGTTTAAACAAATAATCAGATTAATTGTGATTAATCAATTAATTAAATAATCAACTATTTTACTAATTGATTGTTAACTGGAGTGTAGAGACTCTAAAGTGTGTTTCTTTGGCTTTCAGAGTGACCCATCTTTAGCAGCAAAACATACCAAAATTGTTATAATAAATATGCAAAATATTTTTGCATTTAAGATAAAAAAAAAAAAAATCTCTGTCATTGTGCTCTATCCAGAACTCCTCGGCGGGAAACGCTTTTCAGCTTCACCCGGGTTTACTTCTCAGTAACAAAATGTTCTTTTAAGGAACCTTTTCTATCCGATTATTAATTGATTAATGGAAAAAAACGATTGACAGATTAATCAATTTGCTAAATAAAAGTTAGTTGCAGCGCTAAATAAAATCCCAGATTTATTAAGTGAGGTTTGCATAGGAGGTTGCCATATTGTGTAATTTTTAAATCCTTTTTGTTTGAGGTAAATTAAAGACTAATATTTTGTAAATTAAGAACCAAATCAAAAACATAACATAGAACTGTGTGTAATCTGAATGATCAAACTAGATCTTAAAATTAATAAAAGTTTATGTAAAAAATCTGAATGGATCGTAAAAAAACTTAAAATCAGAAACACCATTAGATTCAGTAAAATCCAAGGACATCTAACATGTTGAAATGATACTAATGGTTTATTGATTGAGGAAATAAAAAATGATCCAGCATAAAGTGTTGTTTAAGGAGACACCTTAAGTGAATTAATTTAGATGTTAAATTAAAAAAGAAGCAGCTTTAATTTGATGAAATCTTTACCAGGACCTGTCTCAACTAATAGCCCCTTCATGAAAACTTTAATTAAACATTTTCAAAGATGTTGTACTTGATAATATAGGAAGTTTATTAAAGGTGTCTTTGCCTAGACAGGTAATTTATTGAAGTCACGTATTAAAATGAACTATAAATAACATAATTACTGTGGTTGGCCAAATGAAAGCATGACCACACTCACTTAGTTCCAGGTAAGCAGGACTTTTGCATAGCGTCCACCGTGTACCGCAGGAACTCATGTGCATCCTCCTGGCTTCCGTAGCGGAAGTGCTTTGCTATTCCTGGGTAAAAAAAAAAATATTTTAAATCATCAAACCAAAAGAGAGTGTTTGGGTGTGGTTAAATATAGCACTTAAAAAGCATAAGAGTAAAGTTCTCAGTGCAAATACTAAATGTGGTCAGAAAATTTTCCCTCCGTAAACAAAAAGGCCCAACAGCGCCCACTACAGGCCGATCTTTACAGTGAGTGATTTCACCTGGAGGCATTGTAAACATAAACTTACGTTTAAGCTCATTGAGGACACCGATGGGCTTAATGACATTCCCAGAGTTGGCAAAAACCTGAATGATATGGTTTTGCATTGTGCACATCATACAGAACCCAGGCTCATGACCTAAAGGCGAAAAAAAACTGATTAATGGGCAAAAATTACAACAAAAACAAACAAAAAGAAAACTCCCACAAATGCTGCTGGACTAGTAAGGAAAACAAATATTCTAATACATTTTTAGGTAAACAATTACCAAAAGGACAGACTTACAGGTTTTGGAGTGCTCCCTTGACAGCATGAAGTTGGTTAACGGCGGAGTGTAAGTGAGGCATTGCAGGGCTGAGTTGAGGAAGCATGTGTTCCCCATGTTCTGCAGGCCAGCACCGATGCGGTGAACCTGTGTCCACTTTAAGCTGAGCCGCTCCGGAGGAAACAGGACCTTCTGGGGTGAGTCGATGCCATCCTCACTGCTCATCACTGGCCAAACAGAACAAGAGCTAAAATTACAGAAGTCTCTTTTGTTTCTAATTTTATCCCAATCCACTGATGGCATCAGAGGCTTAAGTGACTGATTGTGCTCCTGTTTTTAAACTAGCTTTGTTATGTAACTGGATGAATGAAAGAGGAGAACAAGCCGGGCACAAAGACTATTGTGTCATGCGTGTGCAAACACAGCTGATAAACACTTCCCTATAACTGAGTTCAGCTTTATTATAGTTCACTAATATATAAACCAATTTGTAGTAAAAAACAAAAATGGAAAAAAGACTAAGAAAAATGTTACCTTTGTTTAATGTGGGTTAAAAAAAAAAAAACATAATTTCCCCACTTCCACTAGGAATAGGAAATCTAACCATTAGCTAACATATTTGAGCAGTTTTAGATTATCTGCTATACAACCCCAGCGTATACTCTGACTGATGTGTGTAGAATTAGATCAATAGATCTGGCCTTTAAAGACGAAACATAACCCTTCTTAGATTCTTCTTCTATTCCCCTCTCATCCGCACATAAAACAGCAGAAAATAAAGGTCTCTCCTTGTACCTTGGTCCTTGGGACAGTCCACAGTGGGGTGAGTGCCGTTATAGACGGCAGCCCCTGGCGTCGGACCCAGGCAGCCTCCAGGAGACTTGAGCCTCGGAGAGTCACCGGCCATGCTGGGACCCACCGCCCAACTACTGGAACAACTGCCGTCCATCCCCACTTCTCCACTGGTGAAGGATCGGTTAAATCCAACTGACTCGTGGTCAGATTTTTCTGACAATCTGTCAACTATGGTCATTGTTCATAGCTGCAATAGAGAAACACAAAACTACACAAAATTATATGAGGCAGAAAGGGAGAAAATACACAATGATTTTTAGTTAGATTACAGTTCTTAAAAACAATGAAACACAGATAAACATATCAATGGACAAAAAAATACAAAAATGCTAAATATAAACAGTAATATAATAGGAATAACATATCAAAACTTAAAAAGTTGATGGAACCCTTTTTTCATATAATACAGTAGCAGTACATGTGTAATGATAGAGCCTAAGGATAAACATGTTTTGTTTCTTAATGACAAAAGGGGGAAGGAGATGATGTCAGAAATAAGGTAGAGGCACTTTTAAAGCTACTTATTTTTATTTAGAGCTAGAGGATGAGACTGAAAATGCACTGCTGTGGTGGGACTGTATTCAAGATGACTTTGGAAGATCTGTGGGCAGCTATCCTTGCATTTAGTGGTTTGAAGGATTAGTCATTTACCAGTTACTTGCATCAAAACATCTTCAGAAGTTCAGCGTTTGTCTCTCAAATGGTTCTTAAAATATTAATGAGATACCAGAGAAATAGCTAGCATGATCAGATTTCTCTGGGCACAGACACACGCAGGACAAACAAAAAGCATCAATTAAAATGCGAGTCCTCAAGTTTTGATACATTTAATAAAAATAAATTGATGCGATTAATAATTTTCCAGTATTTCATCTCCCAATCACATCAGGTTCAAACCTAGGCTGATTGATTTGCTCTTCTTAGATATTTCATCTTTTGTACATTTTCAAAATGACATTACATTTTTTTTTAAATACTAGCATTCCATTAATAATAATTTCACAGTATTTCCTATATCCTAAATTTCCTTTTAGTGTTCAGTATATTACTGGCTTGAATATTGTGTACCTTTGTGGGAATCTGCATGCTTCCATTTGGCTCTCACTTTGCAGCTGGTACACTTGAATTTCCACACTGTGGAACAATAAAGGGTTTTCCCATTTCTACATGGGAAAATCAAAGCAACAAATTAATGGTAAAGATAATTTAACACATTTCCACAGCATTTTTTGTTTTGTTTGAAACTAAAGGAGTTACATATAATTTTGATTGCATCATAATTCGTTCCAGAATATTCCAGAAGGACAGTTAGTTGCTCAGTTTTTGAAGAAGTCTGCTTTGGGGGGAGGGACTGGATGAAGTTAAAGTACCTTCTCAGAGGTGTTTTTCTGGTCTAAGTATAATAAAAAGTGTAAAGATTGTATCCATTGTCAAATTCCACTGAGGGTATTTTCCAGATACATGTCTCAAGGATGAAATAGAGAATATTAGAATCATTATTTGCTATAACTATATAACTATATTGCTCCTGTTAGTGGCGCATAGCTGCCTTACTACAAGTTACACAAGCCAGACATTTCCTTGTTAGCTGCAGCTGTTCCCTCCCACCTGCTCCCGCAGACAGACTGACTTACATCGGCTAACAGACAGTAGCGAGGCCTTTAAAACCGAAAGAGAACACGCAGTAAGACCGACTCTATGCGAGAAGAGAAGCCCAGATAAAACAAATACAATTTGACGAAGATTGGAAAAATAGTGATTTGCGACGACTGGCGGGTTACCAAGACGATTGTCGTTAAGGAGACGAAGAATGGAACCAATAGAAACGACACAATTCCTGCTAATGCGGCTAACGGGTTGGCTAGCTAGCAGTCAGTTGGTGCTGGCTAACGCCGAGAAGAGCCCTGTAGCTATGAACTGGGGTATTAGCGGGAAGGCAATGGAGATCATTTTTATTTATACTGCCTTTCAACTCCACGGGTTTTATAAAAGATTTGTCTCTCGGGATAATAAAGGGCTGGGCAGCACACCGGCGCCTGTGCGTGCTTACTGCGTTGCTCTCCGACATGACAGAACCGGTACAGCGCTACTACAGCGAATCCCAGCGGTTCGGGCCAACTGCTGCCCCCCAGCGCGTCACTACTTCTAACGTTAGATCGTTAAAGCAAATCAACACTCACCTGGAGTCTGTTATGAACATCTTAATAGCCGTTTTAAATCCATTTCTTATTTCCAGCGGGTGTCCGCCGGTGAACAATGACGTAGCTAATTGCCCCACGGCTACATCCGGGTACCTGCCATGAAACGGCGCCTCTGATAGGTCCATCCGACACAGATCCGTGAGGAACGTGTTTCGGAAATATCCGACGCATGTTCTTAACTCTGACCTTATTGTGCTTTGTGCGCCACAGTGACACAAGTCATGTTGCACTATAAACACTGACATTTCAACTTTACTACAAAGAAAAGACCTTAAATTAAGAACCCATTAAATTAAGCCTTTTGAGCTGTAAAATATTTAGGTTTGACACAAGAGACAATAGCCAGGAGATAATTAAAATACATTAATGTTTTGAAAATACAATTGAAAGTACTTTTTATATTGATAGGTGGAGAATGAAAAATCTAGATTGAAAAAAAAAACTTTACAATGCCACCAAAAACCAAAATCACAAGACTCAAATGCAACAAAAGCATCTTGCAACCCTTGAAAAAGCTTTTATTTAGCAGCTGGATGGAAATAAATACAAAAAAAAAACAAAAACACGATAATATATCTAGGTGTAAAGGCACAAATGTTCACACCTGTATCAAGTCAAAAAAAAATTAAAAACAGTGGCTCATGAAATAAGTTTTATAATTTATTTTAAGGCTCTGGTCTTTTTCAGTTCGGGGAAGCTGACAGAGTGGAGTTCTGAAGCCGGCTGATCTGCATCCGCAGCTGCATGATCTCCTCCTCCTGTTCTTCCACTCTCTTCTGTAAACCGTGGATTACCTGAAAGGGGAGGAAATGTGAATTAAAGCTAGTTGGTAGATACAGACGCATTAGCCCTGCAGGTACAACAAAGCCCTGCAGGTCCAAACTTTTTTGTTTTCAACTTAAAACAAGGCTTGGGGCTAGCCTGGGTGCCAGTCCGAACTTAGTCCCGCCTACAAGGTTTGAGTTCGGGAAGTTCGGCCCGGCTCTGCTCCATAGTAGTTAGCTGAGTATTACGTGCTTCCACTGTCAGGCGCATCCAATCAAATTGTCAGGGCGGCTTTATACGACATGATGGACAGATGATCAAGAGTAACGCTATCAACCACGCGGACCAAAGTGCTTTTGGGTGACAACAAATAATGGCTGCCGCTGGAGAGTTTGGGGTGAGTAGATTCTGCTATTAGGTCTGTTCTAGAAGATATCGACAGCAAATTAATTTTAAAAGAGGAACAGAGAAACGCTGATCAAGGCTCATCTTCTTATTCTAGGCGGAAACTCCACGCTTTTGATTTTTGTGGACAAATAACTATGCCTGGCTTACCGATATGCCACGCGCTCCGTTGCTCTTTATTGGCTGTGGTGGTCTATCCAATTGAGTGCATAGGCATTTTTTTCCTGGTTCGTTCAAAACACTTCCTATAATCACAGCTCTATGGAGTTGTGCATCAGACTCATATTCCGGGACTAGAATTGAGTCGGACTCACGTCAGGCTAGCTTGGGGCAGTATGATAACACAAACCTAATTCAAACTAACATATACAATATTAGCTAAATACTTATCCCAATCTACCATGTCTTTATTGAAGAAAAGTTCACTCTCTAGAAGTTGTCTGGCTGCTGGCCGAAAACTGGGGTCTTTATTTGTCAGGTTTCTGATGTATTTGGTGAGAACTGGCCATCGGTGGCAGAAGGAGTCTGGAATTTTCCCTTCTCTCAGGTCCCCGAGGGTTCGGACCCGCTCCATCTCTGTCCCAAAAGGCTGGAACAGTTCAAGAGCCAGAACCCCAATGCTGTACATGTCTGACTGCAAGAGGACCAGATTCACACTTTGTATTAAAACATGCAGAGAATTTTGTGTTTTATTTTATATTACAAAAAAAAAACATAATCACAGAACTAAAAACATTGTAATAATTAAGGTCATCTAAGGATACTTCATCATAATTACCTTTGAATCATAATAAGAGCCTTCTAGCTGTTCTGGTGCAGCATAAACAAATGTTCCAACCCCTGATGTGTGGGGGAAATCTGCAAAACACAAAAAGATCCATTCAGTGTAAATTGTGCCATCTACTGGTATGTTATGAACATGTAGTGATTTAAGAGTTTATTAATTACCGCCACCAGGAGAACTAGTTTTATGGTCATCTACTATCATATCCCTACAAGCCAAACCAAAGTCTCCAATCCGGACGTGGCACTCATGACCATGGAGGAAAATGTTCCTCGGCTGGAAATACAAAACAAAACAAAAGCTATTAGAATGTGTGAGATCTAACCGCAGAGATTTAAAGTAGTTATAAGTAAAAAGACACTGTATCATATTGTCCACATGCCAGAGGCAATTTATTCAGTCCGAAAAAAGTGAAAAATTGAAAAATTCTTTTTGAAGCAGATATTTAAAAATGTTTTGTTTCAGTGTAGCCGTTGAAACCTGGCAAACAGATTTTGAGGAAAATCGAAGCATTGGTGGTACAGTATAATGCAATGGTGTTTTGCAGGTTTTCAGTAAAGCCCTGAAAACACAGAATCAGATTTTGTGTCCAACAGAAAATCGTGTCGGAGGAGGTTTTTGCATTAAGCGTTCATTGAAAGTAAATGGAGACGATGACATCAAACATCATTTTCTGCAGAGGGCTAGCATAGCTCAGACTGAGGCCGACCCCTTTTAGTCAGACTATGCATCAATTCAGCGGGAATGCCATTGGTCTGACAGGAAGAGGGAGACACAGTTACAAAGTAAAACACATCTACTTTGGGAGGAAATACAAAATAAAAATAAAATCTGGTCAGGTTTGGAGTCGAATAGCCCACATAAAGCACACATGGAAGACTCATGAATGAATGAATGAATAATTGAAAGAAAGAACATTTTAACCATTGTAGGAGTTCAGGAGGACAGAAAACAGATAAAGTAGTGATTCTCTCTAAGTCTTGCAAAAACAGTGATGGACACTAGAAAGTGCAGCTTCTCGCTCTGCTCCAAAAAAACAAACAAAAAACTTTGACAAACTTCAGGATAGAAAATAGATATGGTTATATAGGGATCCTCTTTGAGCCTCATAAAAAAAGAAAAAAAATCTAGGTGTAGAGGGTGTAGAAAAACAGCTGAAAAAACAACTTCAACAAACTTCCCAGATCCCTCTGAGAATCTCCTCTCAGTTCCTCAGCCAGCATATAAACCGTCCCACAGCCTTAACTGCTGCGTTTTCCTTTTCTTAAACATTGTTCCCATTATGTTTTTAATACAGGCCAATAACAATTCTGCTTTAAGAGATTGTTAAAGATAGGCTCTCTGTGTGTCTACACCTTGAAGCTTTCTCTCTCCAGTTCTTTTCCTGAAAAGAGATCACTCGGGACAAACTCTTTAAATAACACTTCATAATGTATATGTATTAAATAACCAGGAGACATGACAACAGATTTAGACAGAAATTGTAATCTTTCTCAGATCAGAGAAGCTACAAAAGGCAGCCGCTTACAAACTGGGCTCACGTCTCAGGAAGAGGCCACGATTAAAATTTAAAAAGGCCTTTTATACATCTCCAGTCTGCCACATCATTACATCATTCACGTTAGCAGATGAGGAGACATCCATGGCTCCAGCCTTATCAAAATATTACACTTTATTCTTAGCTGAACGTCACTGCTCTCATTCCATTTCCAAATATTTGCCACGTACAAAATGAAGATTATCACTGTATATCCAAACAGAGGAACTGTCATAATTAGATAAAAAAAAATTGTGAAAAATATCAGTTCTGGCAATATTAAGGTGTAATAAACTCACACATCATTAATGATAATTATCCTAACAAGATACTGCACAGGCTCATTAGGTGGGGCTTTTCTTTGTAGCTGCACCGGTTGTTTTTTTAAATAATACATTTTCATTATCTATTCAAGTCAAATGTGGGAAATTGTATTAAATTGTGTGGCACAGAGACAGATCTGCCCACCTGCAGCCTCTCTGTATGCACTGCAGTCAGTGTGACAGAAACAAAGAAATAAAAATACATGGATGCAAGATCAAAAAGTTGAACGCAGCTGATATGAACTGGGCTCAAACGTGCAAAAAAAAATAAAATGATTAGACTGGATTTATTTATTGTGGTATTTTTATATAAAGTTATGTTATGAAAATCTCACCCTGATCCTCCATTACCCTTGCTGCCACAGTTAAATATTTAACTTATTCTAATAAATCAGGATAAATATTTATTAGATATGTGATGCATCAATAAAGCCACAACGCTCTACTGGTTTTTGTCACCAAGCCAGATGAACAGAGAACTTTAACAGCTTCAAAAACATCCTGTTTCATCTAATCGAGGCTTATGTCTGCATTGTTTTTACAAGTATGTTTTTATAACAATAATGAACTACAGGGCATTCATGCAAATGTTCAAATTTAAAACAGGAGAGAATACCAAATCAGCCGCTATTAATAAATAAAATCCTAATTTTTCGTAACAAAAATAAATGCTACACTGGCAGTTTTTGCAAAGTAGTAACCGCATCCAAAAATACAAAAACAAGAGACACAAACACAGAGGGAGGGTGTCAACACCCCCCCTAAAGAGGCCCCGACTGCAGGCAGGAGTTATCAGATGTAGGAGAAGCCTGAGCATCAAAGTTAGACCAGTACAGCTCAATATGATGAAATTAGACATGAAAAAACAAAAACAAACCAAAAACACTAAAGCAGAAGTAGTAAAAGAAAACAGCGAACACAAAAAAAGAGGAAGCTGCTGATTATTCTACAATAAGTCTTCAGAGCTGGAGCAAAATAACCAGAATTACTTGATTCGAAGCCACCATCTCTTTAAAGAAGAAACTGAAAGAAGTAAGTCTACGAAAACCCGCAATGGGCGAGGAGCAGCGCAAAGACAGATATGTGGAAGGTAGGGTAACCAAAACCTACGGTAATGAATTCTACACGGCTGTCATGAATGAGAACGTCAGAGGAATTGAAGAGATGGTGAGGAAATATGGGAGCAGCTGTCAGATTGAGATACAGGAAGGTGCATCTGGAGCATTCTGGAAGGTAACACAAGCCTCTATGGAAATACATCTCTAAATCAAGATTAATAATACCGCCTTAATAATGTGAACTTAGTTATGGAAAGATCTGTGTTTACACATTGACACTTTCTATCTCCATTTCTTTTCCTGAGAAGAGATCACTTAGTAAAAATTCTTTAAACTACCAGGAGACGTGACAACAGATTTTAAAATAAATTATAATCTTACTCAGACCAGAGAACCTGCTTAAAGTTACAGAAGGCAGCTGCTTACCAATCACAGTTAGAGAAGCATTTTATACAACTCCAGTCTGCCACATTATCACATAATTACAACATAATATACATTTGTAAATTTGGAGACATCCATGGTCTTATCAAAATACTACAATATGTTATTAGATCAAGGACAGCGCTCTCATTCCATTACTAAATCTTTGCCTCATAAATAATAAAGACGACTTTTTATCCTGACTGAGGAACTGTCCTAATGAGATAAACTACTTGGGAAAACATTAGTTCTGACACACACCTGGCAGGTAGTATGAGGGTTTAACAGACTCACACATCATCAGTAATAAATATTTTAACAATCTAAACACAGAAATGCTCTGACTCAGTTTATGCTTAGAAGCATTTCAAAGCTAACAAAGCAGAGACTCAAAGACAGAACTTTTACATTGAAGTTTCCCTTTCTGCCTTAGGGCTCCGTCTGTCCCCTTCACCTGGCTGCTGCCTTCAGAAGAGCACGGAGCATTCAGAGTTTGCTGTCAGCAGGAGCTGACGCGGACTTTAAGTAAGTAAGAAAACACAAAAATGTTTCAACAAAAATCTGAAAGCTACTGGTTATTTTTACACTTCCTGCTAAACAGGGAAACCAGGAAGAAAACAGTCCACATATTATTTTTCCTTTGAATGTGAAATGCCCGTGTTTCCAACACTGTTTATTTCGCAGAGACCAGCTCGGTCGGATTCCACTACATCTGGTCATCATCAACTGGCCGACTGCCTTAATGACCCGGAAAAAACCTTCCTCCAAGTACTGGAGCTCTATGCTGAGAGAAAGCAGGCAGGCTGAGGCCTGCTTACGGCTCCTCTGTGATCATGGAGCTAATGTCAACGCACGGGTAAGGAGGTCTGACACTTCTTACCCACAATAAACTATCATATTCACTGTAAGACATCATCTAACCAATGTATATATGTTGGTAGATGGATGAAAGAGGTCAGCCAACGGCTCTTCATGTCTCGGTACGTTACAAAGCCCTGCCTGCTGTCTCCATCCTGATCAGCTATGGTGCTGATGTAAACGCTGTTGACAGCCGAGGGATGACGCCGCTGCACATGGCGGCAGGGATCCTCCATCAGGATATCACAGCAAGGCTGATTCATCAGGGAGCTGATGTGAACATGGTTTGTTCTGCATCTTTGTTTAAAATTATGGAGTGAGTTTGTTCCAAGAGCAAATTCTGCAAATGGGAATTTAAAAAATGAAACAAGCCAGAAATTAAACTTTCAAAAACATTTTAATCATTAAAAGGTTGGAGAGTAACTTTGCTGTTTTCTCACATTTAATTATATATATATTCTTTAAATCTATGTTTTAACTTTTATTTTTTGTCATCCTTTTTTTTAATTAATTTTTTTTATCAATTTCCTATTTTTCTATGTTATTATATTTATTACTTTTGACAGATTTTACATTTATCCATTTTCTTTTTATTCAAGTTTTTCAAATTGAGTTTTATTAATTGCTTTCTCTTAAGTTGCACTTTAAGCCCAATCAAAACGCTCGCTCTCCACATCCATGCTGATCAATAGAAACTCATCTTTGCTCTTTACCCCAGAAAAGAATGCAATTCAAAAAACTCAATCTAAAAAGATAAGCAAAATAAAAAACATAAATGGAAAACAAAAACTTGAAGAAAAAAATAATTTTAAAGAAAAAAACATAGGATAAAAATTTATCTGGAAAAATTAATCAGAAAAAAATGTACTCTTAAAACCTTTTTGTTTACTTAAATTATTTTCTATGTTCAATTTCTGCTGGATGATATATTTTTTTTAAATTTCCATTTACAAAGTATTTTTCTCATCACATTTCTATTTACATGATGGGTTTTTTGCTTGCTAGAATAGTGCAATACAAGTTACTCCTTATTACACATAAAATTGAATTTGCTCGGTTGGTTTATTTCTTAAATGTAGTGAAGTCTTGAAGATTGTAGTTTTCATAACTTTTTTTATTTTCCAAAGAGGATGCAGCAGTCTGGGAACACTCCTCTGCATATTGCTGTAGTTGCTGTGATGACAAAGAGCACTAAAATCCTGGAGGAGGACATCAGCTGCATCTCTGAGCTGTTGGAGCATGGAGCGAATGCAAACACCATAAACAAGGCGGGGATGTCACCATTGCATCAAGCATGCAGCCTTGGCAATGAGGAGCTGCTGGATCTGCTGCTAAGATACGGAGCTAGCGTCAATAAACTGAGCGGAGCAGGCGAGAGCTGTCTGTTTCTGTTTCTGGACCAGCGACCTAATCTGAGGAACAACTCTCTCCTGATGAAACTGCTTAGTCTGAGCTCCCCGCTCACAGTCTGCAACCAGAACGGCTGCTTACCTTCAACCTTAAATCAACAATGTTTCCTCAAACAGAGACAACAACTGTTCAACCTAACTCAGCAGCCAAAGAGGCTTCAGGATATTTGCAAAAGTCAGATCTATCTGAAATATATCAGAGGACGACAGAAAGAACTTAAAAATATCCTTCCTGAAAGCTTGTATGCTTTTGTCTTTAACCAGTGGGAGATCAAAAACCTTTCCTTTGTGGTCGACTGAAATTGATTTTCCTCAAAAAATAAAATCATCTATAGGAAGGTGATCTCCTGTTTATCCAGAATCCTTTCCTCAGAGAGCTCAAGCCTTATTTATAGGAAGCAAAATCATCTCTACAGCTTCAGCTCATTGAAGGAATACAGTAAATACCTCTTTATGCAAAAATAAAACATGTTTGCTTGATCTGTTTGCACCTTTTTGTTCTCTAAAAGAGCCAACTTCTTATCAACTGTCACAGATCCCCCAGCCTCACAGTAGTGACTGTAGAAGACCCAGATTTGATCCAGAACCAGGAGACCACAGAGGCCATCTGAACTCAGACCCACCAACAGCCTTTGCTAAGCTTTTCTAAGCTTTAGAGAAGCTGCAGTTTTCCAAAACGAAGATCAACATAGTGTGATCATTTCCTGCGTTTACTGTTGTTTAAAGGATGCTAGGTGGTAGGGCAGAGCGATAAACCGGTGGTCTGTCAGCTCAGCATACTGCATCAGGCCAGCATACCCATAATAATAAACACGTGCACGCCTATTACTGCACAAAGTCACGACCGCATGGAAGAGCCATCAGATTGCCATACCCTTCAAAAAACACCAAAAAGTAGTCATTAATTAGTTTTTTTTTTGGACACGAGTAAAAAGGATAGTTTAAAGTGTATTTATCGTAATAAGCTTAAGAGATACTGAGGTAGCTTAAAGTTTATTTAGAGAAGGGTCTACTGCCATCTACTGTACTAAACGCGTCCCATACTAAACACACGTCCCGCCCCGCTAATGGATGATACTGATTTGGACATTATGTCATCTTGGATCCAGAGGCTTGGCAGAGAAGAAGGAAGATTAATTAAAGTGAATCAAACGTGAGCAAGATGCCTGCTAGTAACTTGGCCCATAAAAAAGTTAAGAGTAATCTTGTTCAATGTTGGGATTAAAGGAGTAGATCATTCCATGATCAAATTGCTGTACTATTTTACCAAGTATTTTATTTTCTTATATCATATCATTTTCCAGGTATTTCTAAGTTAATTAAATAAAACAGCATGATTGGCTGTAAGGAGAGCGGAGACAGAGGACACTATGTTATGCGTATTAATAAGGGTATTCTGGCCTGATGGGGTATGCTAGCATATGTGTTTTCAAATGTGTATGTGTTTTATCCACCTGGATCTCCGCTCTTTTTGGCCCTCATGTCTCTCCGTCGTCGGACTAAACTCGCCCCACTTCCTCACCGCTTCGGCTGTATCTAGAACCTATCCATAATAATAAAGGCTAGATGTCTTACGGCGGAGTCTCAA
>JAGKQL010000008.1:33215541-33235825 GCA_018398635.1 Cyprinodon brontotheroides | reverse complement strand
CAGCAGCGCGGACGAGACATCTAGCCTTTATTATGGATATCTATGGTATCTAGACCCACAGCCGCAGACCATGTCCTTTATTATTACAAATGAAAAATGTCTGTGTCCGAGCTCACTGCAACACACACTGCTGTAAGAGTATAACCAGGAAGCGCAGGTAGAGGGCAATAATAGGTTTAAGCGCCACACGCAGCACGGAGGGAGAATTACGCCCAGGAGGAAATGGATAAAAATAGATCGGAGGGGAAAGAAACAACACATGAATGTCGATTCTCTTACGCGGACGTATCACATGCATTCCGGATCGCCGACTGTTGGATGCGTCGAACCGATACAAAACGCATTATTATTTACACCCCCTACTGTAGTAATACACACACCAGGGATCTGCCGTCATTCCACTTAATCCTTGTGACAATTCTCCTCCCATGTCGGTAAAATAAAAATAACTTAATTCTGTATTCGTTGTTAGGTAAAACTGCCCAATTTATCATGATATTGATTTGAGGTCATATCACCCAGCCCTACTAGGTGGTCCATAAGCTGGATGATTCTCTAAGGAACAATCACAGACAATTTAGACTAATTTAAATATAAGGCTATTAAGGTCTGATTTTTGCAAATCATTTAATAAAATATAATCCTAACAAGTAATGTATTATTTACCGGCGCTATGAATTGTTATGAACACATTCCAATTGCTCTAAATACGTTAGCAGCTAATTTGACCACATTTCAAACTCATTGAGATAAACTTTGGTTCTCAAACATAAAATCCTGGCCTGTGATGTCATTAAATAATATTATTGATCATGGTTCTCAACCCTTTTCAATTCTTCTTCTTTGTGTAAACATTAGCTAATTAGTTTATTCGAGTTTCATTTGTTTAGTCAAGCTTTTTTTCAACCAAAATATGTTTGACTTGAAGTTGAATAATTTTTTGTCAAATAACAATTTAATTTTATAAGGGAGTTGTGAAGGTTATTCTATATATGTGCTATTTGACAATGATTGGGGCAACAATCTGAAAGTAAAAGGCTAATTAGGTTTGGCAAAATGTAACAATGTATATTCACAGAGGCTTTTAATCCAATTTGAATTTCAGTGATTTTGCATAGAGAAATGAGAAATATTTCAGTGACTAAAGGTACGAAGCTTACAGATGCTAGTAAGACTTGCAGGAATAAACAATGACAAAAGGTTAATCAATCATACTGAAGCATAAAGGAGCTGAAACGCATTAAAACCTTTGAAGCCTTGGATTCTCCTTCCGCTTCACAATGAAATGCTAAAATACAAACTCTAAATGTTACCTTCAAGTCTCTGTGCATGATTCCTCTGGAGTGAATGTATGCCACCCCTTCAAGAATGTTCCTGAGCAAGTTCAGTGTGTGTTCAGCATCAACACAAGCATAAGGAGCTGCAGAAAACACAAGAGGGAGACGTTTATGTTTCAGAGTGGGACTGAAAGTCAGCAATTCATTTCATTTCACAGACAACCATTTGTATATTGTTACAAATAATGACTAATCTATAAACAATTTAAGAGGAATACAGTCAGAGAGCTGGTCCTCTTTGGGCCTGAAGTTCCTCTCATTGATCCAGTCCTTTAGTGAGCGCTCACACAGCTGCATCTGAATGTAGAGCATCAGGTGGATCTGAACCTGAGCACATCGGCAGGAACCCAGAAGAAAACGATACAGATTTTTACTGTACATTACATTTTTTTCTTTGGTAAATTAAATAAAGAGTTAAAACACCTACATCTTTAGAGGGTTTCCTTGAGTGTATTTCAGCGCACTGTTGATGCTCCCTTTCAGTGCAGGAGTTATTGTTCTGTTCAATGCTGCTCCTACTGGCCTCCTCGCCTAACACTGCCGACTGGTCGTGACTCATGACGGGACATTTGGAGCCATTTCCGGGCTCTTCCTGTTCAAGGAAGACGCAGGGAACATAATCCTGCATACGGTTCTTCTCCTTGGGACACATAATCTTGCAGTCTGGTCTGGAAACTAAAGACTGGCTCTCTGATGGAAGTCCATTTGCACTCTCTGCTTGACTTTGGCTTTGGAAAACCACAGAAAAGCTGTTGCCACTGTTGTCGGGGCTTTCATCCGAACTGTGAATTAGAGAGTTAAGACGTAAAGTATAACTGATATTTTTGCTGTTCTGTTCACATACAGGGGAATGCAATAAAAAGGCTATTGTGAAAGTTTAGCTAATGACTCTAGTCGTACCCATCTTTTTCTCCAGGGGATTCCAGAGCAGGAAGGTGCGAGTCAGGATCTGCAGCAAACCAAACTTTTGTACAGATTTTTTTAGAGGAATTTTTATTTTGAAGAGATTTTGCTTCAGGATAGCAGATAAATACTCACAGGCTGTTGGCTGAACATGTTCCATCCATGCTGTGTGATATCCCACAATATTTACATGTTGCAAGCTGGATAACATTTTGACTTCCCTAAGAACCTAAAATAAACACAATTACCTGTCAGCTGGAAAGTCAGCAATAGATCTGTGGCAAATATTAACCTTGTATTTCTATAAAAAAAAATAAAAAAAATAGGAAAGGAAATGCATTTTCGTTTCCCTTTTTTTTCCACTGAATATTCAAAAAAACAAACAAAAAAAAAAAACAGAGGGACAACAAGCTTCCAACTTTCCAACTAACCCTGATTCATTCAGAGTCCATACTTTCCTATGCTTTTGTCAAGAAGATTCTTAGTAGAGTTTGGAGACACCATGGAGAGCAATCTGCTGCCTCCAAAATCCTTCAGCATGACTGGATTAGCAGAGGGTCAGTAATGGTGTGGGGTGGCATTTGTCTGGTGGGCCGCAGATCCCCCCATATGCTCGCCAGGGGTAGCATGACTGCCATTAGCTAACAAGATGAGACCCTCAGACTCCTTGTGAGACCCTATGCTGGTACAGTTAGCCCTGGATTCCTCCTAATGGAGAACATTGTAAGACCTCATGTGTCTGGAGTCTGTCAGCAGTTCCTGCAAGGTGAAGGCATTGAAGCATGGATTGGCCCAACGTTCCCCAGACATCATGTCTTGACCACTCCACCAATGTCCCTTTGCACCACAGACTGTCCAGGAGTCGGCAGATGCTTTAGTCCAGTTCTAGGAGGAGACATCTGCCACCTCATCAGGAGCATGACCAGGCATGGTGGGGAGATCATACAGGCATGTAGAGGCTATATTCAATACTGACATCAAATCAAAGTTTGTTTTTCCACTTATGTTTTGTGTGACTCCAAATCCAGGCTTCCATTGGTTAAAACATGTGATTTCTATTGAGAATTTTTTTGTGATTTTGTTGTCGGCACATTCAGCATTCACAGAGAATATTAAATTCAGATCTAGGAGGTTATTTGAGCGTTCCCTTTATTATTTTGAGCAGTGTATTATTACTGAGGACCCAAACCTCAGGACTTCTGGCTCAAATTTACTCTGCATACCCAGAACCAGAATCACACATGGAGAAGCAGCAATCAGTTCTTAAATGTCACTAATCTGAAATAAACTCCCTGAAACTGAAACCCTTAGTCTCTACTAATTAAGATAATAAAAAATAAAATTCAACTTTATTGATCTCACACTGGAGAAATTTACCCCTGCATTTAACCCCTCCCCTTGGGGGGCAGTGGGCTGCCATACTGGGGCGCCCTGGGAGCAGTGTGGGGTTATGGGTCTTGCTCAGACACCCAGAGTAGCAGTCCGTGGGAGTGGGGTTGGAACTCAGAACCTCAGGATTCCAAGCTCTATGCCCTACCCAGTAGTCTGCCACTGCCACAAGATTAAAAACATATTTCTTTAAAAGCTTTTGAATGAGCGGTCTAAACATTATGAGTCGTCAGTTCAAGTTTTCTTTCCTTTTTACTTTATCATTAAACTTTTCTTTAATACAGTCAACTTATTTTAATTCACTTTTTTCCCTCTTGAATTAGTTTTGTTGCCTCTATACCACTGCAATCTACTTTTTGTTCTCTCATGTACAGCACTTTGAACTGTCTTGCCACTAAAATATGCTGTAAACTTTCCCTGCCTTGAGATGGGATCGTTGTAAAGTGGTGCTTTATAAATAAAGTGAATTAAACTGACAGAGATAGTAGTTCATTTCTGTCAGGTAAATAGAAAATATGCATGCATTTTAGAGGATTTACATTAAAACAATTAGAGAAATTGCTATAATAAGGCAGCTGGTAAATAGTTGTTTTCAAATAGAAACTGGATTTTTGCTCATCCAATCAGGTTTGATGAAGTCTTTTTAACACCACGTTTGATTTCCTGCCACAGATTCCTGATGATATTTAGGTTTAAGATATTACTGCATCATTGTAATATATGAATAAACTTAGATCCAATCCATTATATTGGAGCTCTGGCTATACAGCTACATCAGTCTCCACCTCACTTTTAAAGTTGTATGGAAGCAGCTGTTCCAACCGTTGCATTTCCAAATTCTCCTGATTGGTGCACGACTTTACATGACTGAGTAAAGTGAATGTTATTGGTCGTATATCAAGGGGGCGGGATTGTTGAGGTGGAAGGTTTCCAATCTATTTGGTTGTGGCCGGTTTGTCAGCAGCATCTTGCTAACCAGTTAGCAGGTTAGTGCTAGTAGGTTCCCAATGGGGAATACTATTGGGACCAAGTAGCACTTAGCAACGACACTGTCAAGGAACGCCATGGACAGCCGGAAACATGCAAGAGGAGGAGAGTTTGAGTCATAGGTCTTGGATGAGTCTCCTTCATCCATGCATTTTTTTTTTAGAGGAGGAAGCGCGACCTAAGATGTTGTGGAAGAGGACTCCAGGGCGGGCAGAAAGCTTGGTTTGGTGTAGAAGGCTTCCAGCCGCATACATGTTTGGAGCCTCTTGCCTCACACTGGCAGCTGCCAGTTCTCACGTTAGCTCACGCCTGCTGAAGACACAGACGTCCATCCCCGAGAACACTGGGACGCAACTCAATGGGAAAGGAGATTATTTTTATTTCTTATTTCAACCGTTGCATTTTTTAGCTGCGACATAGAACCATGATGCTATGACTGACTAAATTTGATTGACAGATGACTGTTGATAAATGATTGGCTGAAAAAAAGCTGACGTATAACTCACTGCCATAAGATAACGAAATAACCCACAGATTTTAAGACAGGAATATTTTAAAAATAGAAATTTTCTAACTTTTAGGACAATATAGTCTGATAAAGAGTACATTTATATACATGTTTGAGCCACATTTAAATATGACTTTCCCAGGATTTTAAGAGACTAACAGGACTGAAGAGAAAAAAACAAACATTTCCTATCAACTCTAACAAGTTTTGATTTCCTCCCTGCTAAAATAAAGCAAAGTATTTGTGTAAAATTTCATAAAAAATCTTCTGTTCCTCCAATGTAACAACTATTCCCAACTGTTTGGTCAAATACATAAACCCCAATAAGTGACATTACACTTTGTTGGTGTAGAGTTAAAACATGTTTAAAGGTTTGATGATAATGAACAATTAATCAGCGCATAGAGAGTTTTTATGCGTAATAAACCTTAAATCATTGTCCCAGCAGGCAGTACGGTCTGTAGTCTTTTGGTTATAAAGAATAATGTGGAATCTAACCTTCATGCAATCCTCCTTTGAGACTCTCTTAATCAGAATCTTCTTCACAGCATAAAACTGACCATCCAGTTTGTTCACAACCTACAAAATGGTGGTAAAGAAAAAAACATTTGGAACAAATAAATTACATTTTGAACAAGTTCCAACATTAGTTAGAAAAATAATAATAAAACAGAAAAATGTGTTACCTTAAAAACATTTCCATAGGAACCTTTTCCAAGCAGACAGATTTCATCAAACTCACTGAGATACCGAGATGTCTGAGCCTGGAAGAGTCCCTCTTTTGACCTGTGACCAAATCAGTCATTTTAAATATACAAAACATATTAGAAAAAAAAAAAAGATTACTCTTAACTACACGTTACCTTACAGCTGGATTGTGTGTATTTGTGCCAAGACGTTGCTGGCCCTGCAAACAAATCAAAAGTTACAAAAGTTACAAACAATAAGATTTTTCATTCACCCGCAATATCAAACTACTAATATCAAACTACATCATAACATTCCCCAACATACTAGCAGGCATAATTGCAGAAAAGGGAGACAAAACAAAAAAGAATAATAAATCAATCAGTAAATGAATTGCCTGATGTGCTTAACAAGAAATGGAAGGAAAGTTTTATTTTTTTCAGTTTATTTTTCAAAATCTTATTTTTCAAATTTCTCTTGTTCAGATGAATTACAGATATTTCAAATAGTGTTTTATTGATCTCATTCTCCTGACTTCTAGGGAAAGTTTGCATTGGGCCTAAAGTGAAGAGAAAACTGTCTATAAAACTCAAATTGAAAAAGGGAAATTTGAGCAGATAAAATATTGTAGCAGTGAAAAAATATACAATTTGAAAAAATAAACTTTAAATAATAATTTAAAACAATAATAAATAAAAAAATTATGATTAAGAAGTTATTTCAAGTTTCATTCTTGGATTATGTTTTTTTTCAAATTTCAATTTTCAAAACATGTTCTTTGCTACAACAATAATGGAAGAAATTCACTGTGGTTTTAATCAGGCAAAATGCGAGAGATGCGCGGAGTACGCTAAGAAACTAACGAGTAGGTCGTTACCTGTCGAAAGAGCGAGGAACTTGCAGCATTGAGTAACTCAGTGAAAGCTCGGTTATGCTGGAGTCTAATGGTGCTGAATTCATCACTTATGGCCAAAGGGGAGACAAGGTTCATGGCTGCCAAACGGTTGCCAATGGCTGTTAGAAATAAGATAAAAGAACTTAGAAGTATGATAGGAGTACATTTCAATGAAGAATAGCAGAAACACGGGGGATTTAAAGCATCCACCTTTAAACAGCCTACGTGAACGGGAAGGATTGCTCTCATAGACGAAGCACAGGTGCTCCAGCAGGGAGCCAATGAGGAGGTGGTTGGGGATTGCTGAAGCAAACTCTTGGATGGTTGAGTACTGCCTTCCAGCCATCAGTAGCTCATGGTTACTTTCTGAATCTGAAGCTGAGCAAAACACAAAGCAAAGAAACAAAACCAGCTCATTGTCTCATAAAAAGGGAAGCAAACAAAAACACAACTGTTTGGTCATCATATGGAAGACAGCATGATAAAAATAAAGAGCATATTTAAGTTTAGCCACATACCTTCTTCAATTACTTTTGCTATCATTTCTACTATGTTTTTCTCTTCTAGGTCCATGACTCAGAATGGAAAGCCTTCTGGCAGAATACTGCGCACTCCACGCTTTAATAATGATTATTCCCTTCCACCGGTCCATATAATGAACTCATCTTACTTTTACATACGGGAGTGTACCCAGCATTCATGCTTATCTGCTATGTCCAGTAGAGGCCAACCCACCCTCACTGCAACATAACACACACACACAGGGGTGATTGGAGATGTTTAGTGTGCCAAAACAGGAAGGAGGGGCCTGAGCGTTTGCTCGCCATGATGCAAGGTGTGTGGTTGATATAAACTACTAAAAATCCTTGCTTTAAGTACTAAAGACTGAATACAAGCCCTCTTTATAAATGTAATCTTAAAATAAAACAGTCTAAACATATTATTGGTAGCAAAGCATATTGAGTTCTTTAAAAATAGGTTAAAAAACAATCATTTTTTTATAAAGCTGTTCTTACAGGTTAAGTATTTTTTGGAGGAAGTGCTCAAACAACTGAATTTATTTTCTGGTTTAGAATCACGCAGATAAAGTAGAAAAAAAAAGAAAAAAAAAGTAGAGACTGCACCAGTAATAACAGGTAAAAATATGCGGATATAAATAAGTATCAAATGCACAGGACTGATTTGACTAATCCTGATTAATCTATTGTTGAAATAATCGTCAACTAATTGCTGTAAATAACCGTTTGTTAGCTACAGTAAAGGGACAGAGAATCTAAAGCATGTCTGAAAGAATAACCCACTTACAGCAGTATTAAACAAAACTCTACAAAAAAACTTTTACTACTCAAGATTAAATATTTTCCCTCCATATATACAGATGAGACCTGTGTCATTTTTGATCACGTAAAAGGAGAAATAAAAAGCAACGTGAAATTCAAAAATCGTCCCCAAAGAAATAAACAGCACATATCAGGTTAGAGGAACATCTAAATAATTAGCAACAGTGAACCTGTATTGATTAATCTGTAATAAAAATAGTTCAAAACTGATAGAGATGTTGATATTTGTTCTAAAAGTAGAACATTTTTAGGTATATGGTAACCTTATCTAAGAATGGCAGCAATATAAACATTTTATCAGGCTTGTTTAGAACATTGATGCAAGGCCTGCTAGTAGGACATCATACGATGACGCTACTTCGTTCATTCGGGGGCAGCAGCCTGTCACTATGGGGGGGAGGGGGGGTCTTCATTGGGTTTGAGAATAGCTTTTTAAAGCCATTTCTATTCTTATAGTTAAAACACATAAAAATTTAACCCAGCTAAAATGGAGAAGTTGTTGCTGATTCCTCTGAAGGAGGCTGAGGTTAGACATTCCAGCTAACTACAAATGTGGAGACTAATTCTATTTTCATTCTCTTGCTAGCTGTTCCATGTTTGCAGGCTGCTGCTCTTTCTGCCAACATACCATGTGCTCCTTCTAGGCAACCCTATGACTTGTCATAGGATTATCTCAGTAACCAGGAAGTAAACGCCAAATACACACTGCTATGAATTGGTTATGGACTCTGGTACAGTATTGGTGACACAATCAAGACTACTGCACACCCAGCAACACCGACTTCCTCTGCGCTAGAGGCTTTATCTATTCTGATGCAAGCTACTAATCTAATTAATGATAGGCTGGCACCGGTTATTGAGTAGTAACAGCTGGCAAATGAGATGCCGGAGCCGGTAACTGGCACCAATACTGCGCTACAACCTTTAGGTTTGAAAGGAGAAGAACATGGATAACGTTATTGATGGAGGAGAATGATTTTCCATAAGTAATGTTACTCCCATACTGGGTGATAAATGAGAATTGTTTTGGTTAATTTTACAGTAAATTTCTCAGTGATTACTTCTCCAAGTAATAGCTAATATTTTACATTGTGTTGAGTAACTACGCCATTGCAGAGTTTGTTTCTGCTATATATATTCATATTATGAGTATCCCAGACTATGAATAGTAGACATTACTACTGACAAGGGCTGAAGCAATCGGATTAATCGTGGTAAATTGATTATTAAAATAATCGTCAACTAATTTAGTAATCGATTAATCGTTAACTGGAGTATAGAGACTGTAAAACATGCCTTTAGCTGACAGGGCGAACCACTTAGAGCAGGAATTATACCAAAATTGTGGAAAAAATAAATGAATATTTTGCATTTAAGATAAAAAAAAACTTTTTTTCCTGTCAATATTCTCTATCCAGAACTCCACAAGTCTAAAGGTTTTAGTTTCACCTGGTTTTATTCTGTATAAAATCTTCTTTAAGGGAACTTTTACTATCCGATTTTTAACTGGTTTTATTTAAAAAATGATCAACAGATTAATAGATTATCAAAATAATTGTTAGTTGCAGCCCTACTACTGACTTTACAATTAATTAAACTTTATTGATCTCACATTGAAGAAATATACCTCTGCTTTTAACCCCTCCCCTTGGGGAGCAGTGGGTTGCCATAGTGGCCCGGGGAGCAGTGTGGGGTTAAGGGTCTTGCTCAGAGTCCAAGAGTGGCAGTCTGTGGGAGTGGGGCTTGAACCCAGAACCTCAGGATTCCAAAACAAATTTTCATAGGGAATGCCCTCTAACCCTTTAGTCAACCCTTTTCTGAATAGCAGTTCTCATCTCTGAAATGGTAAATACATTTCGGAATATAAGGAACAGTTTATTATGTAAAGTTCTTCATGGCCCATCCCCTCAGTACATTCTATTTAGGCTTACGCTCGAAACCTGTGCAATTTCAACTAGAATAATTAATTGTTTTTGACTCTATGATGTCATCAGCCATCTTCTGTGTAGCACTTGTTTTTATATCTGACAAAGCTCACCAGGAAGGCCTTTTTTGACCTAGGATCCACTCCCCAAATCAGTGCAGGTGGTGGAAGACAAAGAAACAAATGAAAAACAAAATCACTGATTTACAATATCTACTATCTCTTGAATGAACTTGTTGCAGAAATTGACAGGATATACAGGATATACAGTGACTGCTGCATCCTAAGTGCACAAAGCAGCGTTACTGCAGATCCTTTCTCCCTGCAGCAGTTAAAACCATCAGTGCTCCTAACAACCTCTATAAGGGTTTATATCCATATGTTGACATATTTTTCCATTCTTGTAAATAGGAAGGTTTGTTTTTCTTCCCCACATTTAAACTTATACGTTTTTGTTTTATTTTTTTAAACCTATCACTGGAGTTGCATATTTCTTTACATTTACAAGAATGAAAAATATGTCAAAAAATAGATAGAGTACAGCAAGTTATTCTCTGTTTTTGCATGTTTATATCATAGAATGTGTATGAACAATATATTGATAAATTACACCCTGCGAAGTCAAGAACTATTGCTTAAATCCAAATCATTTCCATAGGATGTTCCACTAATAGATTATAAACAGGTCGCAGTTGTCTCCATAAACGAGCAGCAGTTAATCTCGCGAGATCTTAGAAATGCTTCTATTGTAAATAAGCAGGGTAAATGCAAGACACCTGCTCGTTGTAAACGAAATTTATGATAATAACAAATCAAAACATAAAGCAAACCATCTTACTGTCAAATTGAACGTCTTCGTCCTCTTCGCTGGCCAAACTTAAAAGGCTAATGCTGCTGTCAGCCTGCTGTCTCCGGACAGCTGTTAGGTTGCAGTGAACCAACAGGTTGCTACAACTGCCAGAACATTCCTCCGATCGCATTGGACCGCTGTCCGGTGAACTGTACATTCTAAACGTAAATAACCATAAAATAAACTTAAAACATTTTTTCCCAAAGCGTCACCAAATTCACATGAGCTAACCTCATGGTTTTCGCTAACTATGACGGGATAGTCGCTCTTGACACATCAACATGGCAAGAACTTGTCAGAAATGATAGCTTTGACAAAAGTCCCTCACGTTCCGTCTGAACTGTCGGCCATGTTGGAGTAACAGACGGCTTAAGGCACCGTCATACAAAGTGTGAACTATAAAAATAGACCAAACAGATTGTTCCTTCCCAATCATCCTACACAAAATAAACACATCCAAAAAAACTGAGGTGGAAAATTAAATAAAAGCACACTATGTTTAAAAGGATATGGTGAAACACTTTGACTAACACAGATATATTCGTTTTTTTTCGAAGCAACATGATTACAGATGAGCCCTAACGTCCCGGTGATGAAATTCAACGATGATTTCGGAAACATATTTAAAAAAAGGAAAGAAACCATTTATTTTCTGATTCATATTTTTGATAACTTTACACATGTTTTAATTTTTATTTTAGAGCTATGTATATACACATTTTTATTTGTTTTTAGTAAAAGTAAGATGCGCAGTGTTGCGCATTAGTAATACTCACGAACAATGTAGTTAAACGGCGCGCGAGAGGTTCAGTTTTGTGTTTATCACGCAGGAAGGAAGAAATAAGTGAAAACAAACCTCTTTCATTCATCATGGCGAATAATCAGCCGGTGTTCCTGTCCGTTTAAAGTGAGATTTAGATCCGTGTGGAGAGCAGAGAACCAGTAGACACCCGCTGAAAGATGTCAGATGTTTGGTAAGACAGACCTTAGTTTTCCCTACCAGAAAACTCACTTATAACTTGGAATTAATTTTTCATTTTGTGTTGTAGTCAAAACTGAAGTGCTCAGATTTCAAGCGGAATTTATCGTTGCTGTATGAATGTTACATTAACTGCCTTTAAAAATATTAATTCCTTTAAATCTTTCACTTCTGGTGACGTTAATGAGAAATAAAACTATAAACCTTATAACTGACAAATGGCACATGTTTACATTCAAGCTCTAAATTAGATATAAAGCTGAGATTATCACTGGGATGTGGCTATAGTGAAATCGGGGATTTACCATTAGGCAATACTAGGCAGTTGCCTAGGGCCCCAAGTTCCTGGGGCCCCATAAAAGTCTGTTTACATGTATGGTTAATACAGCTATTCCTTATCATGCAGCTATTATTTCATCCAAATGAAAAATGGAGAACAGATAAGCAGATCATGGCTTGTCTACAGTGAAAAGAAGGACTGGGTTATTTACTTTGGCCTTTTTTGGAAACACAGGAAGAGCAATCAGCTAAGTGAGCTTAGTGCTTGGAAAAAATCTTTTCATTCCTTTAGAGACAGCATGAAAAAGTCAGCTGAGTACAAAACATAGAGAGGAAAACAACAAGAAGAGAGGGCAAAACCTAGAGCAAATAATGTATGTCTATTCTAGAAAAATTCTGTATCTGTATAATGGGGCTGTTTTATGTGTTGTCTTTTCAATTCAGAGGGGCCCTCTGCCTGTCTTTGCCTAGGGCCCCAAATGTCCTTAGTCCGCCCTGAGTATAATATAATCCTGAAAAAGTGGTTAGTGACTGTTTGTTAAATCAATGTTTTCAACTATAACTGATACTATGTCAATGTTGAATTAGCCACTATCTAAATATGGCTCTGCATGCACATTTGTGCTGCTTCTATATTAAAAGTTAAGGAATCAATGTTGATTTATTTACACAAAAAAGTCATTAAATGTGTAAATAGGTGGTTGCTGTAGATGTTTTTGTGATGACCATTTATGTGCAAATGATTAGGAATAATATTTACAGACAAGTAAGAAAATGTACAGAGAAAGGTAAAACTCACTGTCTTCAACGTATGGAGTTTATTTAAAACATGATAACCCCGGTCAATGATAAAATACTCTCCCACAGAGCTTATAGAGGAGGAGATGAGGATGAGGTACATTGCAAACGGCTTAGATTGGTTTAATATTGGTTAGATGCTGCCATTTCAGTCATTAGGATTCAACCACAAAATGTTGATTTAGGGACATCATTTCAAAGCTTTGTCTAGAATTTAATGATTGCTTGATGGCTGACCCACCATCAGTCATCTAATATTAACCAAAACTGACTCTTTTTGACCACAATTCAACATTGAATGAACAGCTGTTGCTCTCTGGGACACCACATTTCAACAGACCCTCAATTAGATTTACATCAGGAGTTTCAAAAAGTTAAAAAACAATCCACTGGACTTTGTTTCCAAGTTTGAAGACACTTCACTTTCCATCCAGGAAGCTTTTTTTTAATTCAAAAATAGATTTTGATTGATTGGACTGAGTCGCACTGCACAGAGTTCAGCTTTAATCACCACCCTATTGTAACTCTAGGTAAATGTAATGCTATTGTTAAGGTGAACTCTCTCCCTCTTGTCTTTTTATCTTTTCAGCACCTCTGAGTCTGCTGGGGCTATAAAGGCCATTGACCGTCACTCAGTCCATCAGATCTGCTCAGGACAAGTAGTTCTGAGTTTGGCCACAGCTGTCAAAGAGTTGGTGGAGAACAGCATAGATGCAGGAGCCACCAATGTTGGTAAGGAAAGCACAAAGCACAGTCCCTCTGAAATATAAAACCGTTTGTTGCAAATTTTAAAGCCCGGGGAAATATAAGATATAAGGTATAGCTCACCATGTAGTTAGAGGTTTTATGTTTCAGCTTTTCAGCCTACACTTTACATTCATATAAATCATTCTCAGAAATATTTGACTGAATTAAATGCTAATTAAATTATTATTAATATACTGCTTTCCTCTATAACATCCCATGCATCGTTCCAGAGGTCAAGCTGAAGGAGTGTGGCGCTGAACAAATCGAAGTATCAGACAACGGCAGAGGGGTTGAAGAAGCAAACTTTGAAGGACTGAGTACGTAGGATCTGCTTATTTTCTGGGTAGTTAGGAACTATCAGGAAAAGTATGGAGTTCAGTCTTACTATTATTGAAGTAGCAATAAGTGAGGGCTGGACAATATTTATATATCGCAATGTAATTTCATGCATTATTAGTGATATGACTTTGAAAGCTTTCTCTGATATTTATGTCTACATTACAGTCTATGGATACAGCATTCATCACCAAGTGACATTCAGGGTTTTATGTAGTTTTATGTGTTTTTGTTTTTTAAAGCAACAATTTCAAAAATTTTATGTTAGAATTTTATAAGCATGGTAAAATAATTATAAGTTTGTTCAGGCATTCTTGGCAGTCCTTCTGATGCTTTTATTTTGCAATATTTACATCACAATTCAATCTTATTGAACTAAATGGAACCGTAAGTTTTTACCATATTGTCCTCTACAATTAGTATGAAAAAATATAGGTGTTTTTCCTTCACCTACTGTCTAAATGTTCTATCCATCCATCATCCAATCACTCATCCATCCATCCATCCATCCATCCATCCATCCATCCATCCATCCATCCATCCATCCATCCATCCATAAATACCAGCCCACCATAAACTTAAGTCTGAACTCTGGACGTGTCTGTTTAGAAGATGAGCAGATGTTGGTGCCTAAAATGCGTATGAACCCTGTAAACCTGAGGTTTCTCATTCTGTCTGTCCCGCAGCTCTAAAGCATCACACATCAAAGCTGAGAGATTTCTCCGATCTGATCCATGTGGAAACATTTGGCTTTCGAGGTGAAGCCCTGAGCTCTCTGTGTGCTCTAAGGTAAAGTCTTCACTGCTCACATTTACTTTGTTCATGAAGCTGGCAGTAACTGTCCGTTTGTTGGTTATTCTTTTTCCCACCTTCGTACTGCAGTGACCTGAGTGTGATTACATGCCATCAGTCCAGCCAAGTAGGCACCAAACTGGTGTTTGACCACAAAGGCCATCTTGTGCAGCAGTCGCCCTGTCCCAGGCAGCCAGGCACCACCGTCACTCTGCAGCAGCTCTTCTACACTCTGCCTGTTAGACACAAGGAGTTCCAGCGTAACATCAAGAAGGTCAGCAGCCAAACCATCCTGACGGATTTTAGACATACTGATGGGATCAGTGTGTGAAATACTGGAGATTTTACTTATTAAAACCCTTTAACTGTTTCCTTTTTGTAATTTACTGGAGGAACATTTCTTATTTTGTGTGCTCTTAAAGTACATATGTTAAATCCATTATCAAAATGGTGGTAAATTTTGATTTCAGCAGGTTATTTAGCTCATTAAGAAAGGTTCTTAAAAGTTGCAGAATATCCTGTATCTTGCTTCTCAAATATATTTATGCCATGGCATCACCTGGAGTATGACAGCAGATGAGGAAAAACATCCAAACTAAATAAATCTAAATCATACAATGAAAAACACATTTGATCTGTAATAAAAGCAAAGCACCTTTTACTATCCTGTGGACATTTGCTGCTAAAACAGAAGTGAAAGTATATATGGAGGGAATTTTGTTCCGTTATTTATGTGAGCAAAGACATTTTTATAAGTAAGAAAAAAAGAAAAGAAAACCAGAAATGAAATCTTTTCAGATTTCTTAATCACAGATCAACAATGACTACTCTTCTTCTGCATTTCATAGGTATGCACCTGTATCAACATCACCCATTATCTAATTGAAGAAGTTTTTTTGGTTTAAACAGCCTTTTTAGGAATTAGAGACAAACTCAGACTTTTCTTAAAGGAGAAGTCCGGTCAGCAAGGAATAATCAATGGATCATTATCTTTAACTAGAACTAATACCTTCGAAGGGGGTTTAATGAATTAAGCGTTAATTAGTAAAAAAATAAAAGCAATTTATTTTTCATCACAATCACTGAGTCTGGGATCGGGCATTTTTGTCCAAATATAGTAGCCCCTCCCTCCTGCCATCTTCCAGCGGTGGCGATCCACGATGCTGAGTAAAGCCTAGCGCCATTCTCTCCCCGCTTTCCGAAGCTTAAATCAATGGGAACTACTAGATGTTTGATCTGGTAATCAACAACAATTATTGAAGATTTCCAGAGAGGACTTCACCATTGAAATTCACCAGAGCTATATAGCTCTAAGAGCTGACAATGCCCACGCAGCATGGCAGCTGTGGATGCTGGAACCATGGGGAAAGGGAAAAAAGAGTTATTTCACCTTTTCTGATTCCTGATCCTCCACGGACGGGTTGGTCGCTGGATCGCCAACTCTGAAGAGGGAGGATTTGCCACATCGTAACTTCTGGTCAGAGAAAAACCTGTAATATGTAGCCAACATTTGAAAGAAGAATGTTTTCAAGATGACTTGATAATAGCGGCGTTGTAACAAACACCAGATACAGCACTGGGACTTCTGATCAACAGCCCGATACCGCTAGACCGCGGGACGCTTCACTAACCAGTAGGTGGCAAGTAGTGTTCTTTTGACAAACATAGATGCCTCCAGTAAAGAATAATTTCCTATTTAAAGTACTTTCAGAAGTATGACTCGGAATATGAGTGGACTTTTCCTTTAATGTCGGATAGGGATGTGGGAAAAAATTTATTTGGCAGAATATCGTGATTTTCAGGTTCCCCCGATGAAAAAAAAAACATTTTTTTACCTAAAACAATGAGGGAAAATGGGCTAGCTCTGCACCGCCACTCTGGCAGATAGCGCCATGGAGCCCTTTTGCTGTGCAGTGAAGCACCATATCTGTAGTCTATGCAGTCACAGTGGAAAACGTGGACTGACTCAAACCCCAAACAGGATGGATTCTGCTGAACATATTCGACTTAGACAGATTTATTTTGTCATTTTGTATAAACACGTGTAAACAAAAAGACATTTTGTTCAGAACAGCACTCTAAAGCATCTCATTCTTCAAGTGCAGCCTTGACAAGGCAAGCAGCAGCGATTAAAAACAAAGAAAAAAAAGAAAAAACACAGTGACATTAAGTCACTATATCTAGTTGAGGAATGCACATCATTCATGTTTGTTTGGCAGCAGTGATGTCAGACGGATCTGGATAGGATCTTAGCACCCAAATGGGATTTTTACCCTACATACAGCTCTTTCTTTTTTTTATCTGCACATTTAATTTAATGTCTGGGAAATGTATTGCAAGATATGGTGATATTGCAATATCATGATAATATTGTTCTGTGTCCCGAGTGTCATGACTCCGTTCGTATCGCAACACACATGCCAATACTCACCCCTAATGTTGAACCAGACCCTTTAAACTCTTTGCTGTTTAACTGCTGCTGAAAACGTACCCAGCTGCGTTTTTCTCTCATTTTGAACATGTTGCTGCTGCTTCTTCAGGAGTACGCCAAAATGATCCACGTCCTGCAGGCCTACTGCATCATCTCCACAGGAGTGCGTATCACCTGCTCCAACCAAAATGGGCAGGGGAAGCGTAGCACTGTCCTCAGCACCAGCGGCAGCCAAAGTATGAGAGACAACATCGGCGCCATATTCGGACCAAAACAGGTTCTGATTCGTTTATGGTTCTTTTATTTTAAGGCAGCAGCATCAAAATATTCTGCAGAAATCTTGGTCTCTGATTTAAATTCTTTGCTCTGCAGCTTCAGAGTCTCCTTCCTTTCCACCAAGTATCTGCTGCAGAGAACATTCTGGAGGAATACGGACTTAAAGCTGGAGATTTACCCACACCGACTTTTTCGTGAGTGGGATCGCTGCATTCATTAAGTGATAATATTCTTTTAATTGGTCCGGGCTTCAAATTCCAATGCTTTGGGCAGAATCACAGGCTTCGTGTCTGCCGGGGACCACGGCGTTGGGCGGAGCGTCTCAGACAGGCAGTTCTTCTTCATCAACAGCCGCCCATGTGACCCCATTAAGGTGATTTCTGTTGAATGCATTAAACCGTGTTTGTTCATGTTTGTCTTTCATCTTATCCCCCTTTTTTTTACTTTGTAGGTCAGCAAACTTGTGAATGAAGTCTACCACATGTATAACAGACATCAGTATCCATTCGTTGCTCTCAACATAGCTGTGGCCTCAGGTGAGAAAAGAAACCAAACAAGAAGAGGTTATTAATGGCTAGTCTAATGGGTTATATTGCAATGTGTGAGTTTGCATGGACTTTTACATTTTCCCAAATCAGTTTAGTTCATTTTATAAGATATGATTTGTTGAACCCTGGAGATTTTCTGTTTTAGCCTCATTAAATGGCAGACTTCAAGTGCCATCACTTGAAGTCTGATCATTTGAACAAATGTGTGAAAATATAAAGCGATACTGTTTTTTTTTTTGTATTTTTCACTTGTCTGTGCCTTTCATGGGTGCTGCCATCTTGTACCAACTGCACCCCAGACACAGATATGCAAGGCAAAGATCCATGGCGTTAGACCTAAACAGGCCAGGCACACAGTTGCAAAAATAAACCATATGTTAGCAAAGAGACCTCCTTGTTCAGAATTAGCAATCATTAGCAACCCATCATACAATCCAAGTGTGTGAGAAGAAGAAGCAGTTTATCAGCTCAGGATGACTCTACTGTCATTGTGAGGGGAAGGTATGTTTACACACTCTTACAGTTCATATGTCACTTCTGGAAGTTTGGTTCAGTTATTATATACACACACTTTTTACACGTGTGTGTCTTTGTAAATATAACACTTGTTTTGTCTTCTCTAAATACATCCAATTATACTACTTGAGATTACTCTCCTAAAACTGATGATTTATACCTTTTATTGGAGTTGCTCATACATTCGTCTCTGACTATGTATCAAAACTAAGTCCTTTAATAGATGCTCTCTATTAAAGGGGGAGGGCACAATGAACTGGATTTCTGTTTACCGTATATATACTACCGTTCAAAAGTTTGGGGTCACATTGAAATGTCCTTATTATTTAAGGAAAAGCACTGTACTTTTCAATGAAGATAACTTTAAACTAGTCTTAACTTAAAAGAAATACACTCTATACATTGCTAATGTGGTAAATGACTATTCTAGCTGCAAATGTCTTCGGTTTTTGGTGCAATATCTACATAGGTGTATAGAGGCCCATTTCCCAGCTACTATCACTCCAGTGTTCTAATGGTACAATGTGTTTGCTCATTGGCTCAGAAGGCTAATTGATGATTAGAAAACCCTTGTGCAATCATGTGTCACATTATCTGAAAACAGTTTAGCTTGTTACAGAAGCTACAAAACTTGACCTTCCTTTGAGCAGATTTCTGGAGCATTTCTTTTTCTGGCCATTTGTGGGGGTCAATTAAACGCTCAAAATGGCTGTGAAAAGAGAACTTTCTATCTGAAAACCTTACGTAGCCTATTCCTTTTCTTCTTAGAAATGAAGGTTGGCTATTCCATGCGAAAAGAAATTGCCAAGAAATTGAAGATTTCCTACAACGGTGTGTACTACCCCCTCCAGAGGACAGCACAAACAGGCTCTAACCAGAGTAGAAAGAGAAGTGGGAGGTCACAAGCAGGTGCACAACTGAGCGTTGTAAAGATAAGTACATTACAAAGTCTGTAGCTATTGAGAAACAGACGCTTCACAGGTCCCCAACTGGCATCTTTCATTAAATAGTACCCGCCAAAACACACCAGTGTCAACATCTGCAGTGAAGAGGGAGGCTGCGAGGATTCACGGGCTTCAGGGCAGAGTGGCAAAGAAAAAGCCATATCTGAGACTGGCCAATAAAAGAAAAAAAGATTAAGATGGGCAAAAGAACACAGACATTGGACAGAGGAAGACTGGAAAAAGTGTTGTGGACTGATTCATCCAAGTTTTAGGTGTTTGGATTACAAAGAAGAACGTTTGTGAGACGAAAAACAAAGGAAAAGATGTTGGAAGAATGCCTGACGCCATCTGTTAAAGGAATAGTACACCCAAAACATGATTAGCATTTAGAATGTTTTTAGAGCATAAACAGTAGTGTATAGGATTTTCCTGAAAGTTTTCACACCTGCGCCGCATCACACGACAAGTTAATACGGAAGCCGCAGACCAAACCAGATGAAAGTGCGCGTTCATCAGCTGCTGCTCTGCCAATAATGCAAGCATAGAAGAAGAAATGTGCTGTTTACACTGTTGCAAAGTAAGAAACAACGAAAAAGAAAATGTCCGAGGACTTCATTGTTGAGGAAAGAGCATGAGTTCTTTGCCGAGCTGAATGCCAACGCTTACTTTCATCTGGTTTGGTCTGCCGAAACTTCCCAGTAGCGTCGCGTGAACGGCAGCATAATGCTTGCCGCTTCTCGAAAATCCTATACACTACTGTTTTTGCTCTAAAAACATTCTAAATCACTTCGTTTCGAGTAAATTATGGACGCTACCCA
>JAGKQL010000008.1:33129310-33205541 GCA_018398635.1 Cyprinodon brontotheroides | reverse complement strand
CTGTACTTTTACTCAAGTATGGAAAGTGAGTACTTTTGCCATCTCTGGTTAAGCTCAGAGGTAGAAGGATGAGGATTTGGAGGAGGGAGGTAGACAAAGAAGGGACCACGGACATTTTCATGTTCTGGATTAAAATGTGAAGCAATCTAATTAAGCTCTATAAAAATAACTGAGTAATGCTAATTTCACTACAGGTTGAGACTGAAAACTGCTGCTTTATTCTAGTCAGTGATCTAAAAGCATCTAGATGTTCCAGATCTCCCTGCTCTCTGTGAGGTTAATGTTCAACGGCCTGGCAAAAACGGAATAATTTCAATAAGTTGGACTGGGTGGAAGGTGGGAATAAGAAACAATGATGCCTTTAGTGACACTTTAGCAGTAAAGCGATGCTACGAGGGGTGTTCAATAAGTACTGCCCCTGACCCACTTCCTGTTGTTTGATCTAGCTGAAATCTTGCATGTGCAATTATTTCCATCTCTTTAGATTAAGTGGCAAATTACAGCTCTGAAATAATTGTGGTTTCTGGTTTGCAGGTGTTTGAACTGAGTGAAGTCTGAGTTTTTGTATTTGAAAGGACAAAGACCACAGTAGACTTTATAAAATGAAAGCAAATTATGGTGATGACCTTTATAAAACATTTTGCAAGGAGATGATGGGGCATCATCTGCATAAGTGGAGCTTTCCTCTCCAATGTGTCTATATTCATGTTTGGTATGAGGAATTGCTGCAAAGTCAACAACACAATGCATTAAGTGTCCATGTTGCAACATGCTTATCCAGGAAAAGTAATTTCTGCAAAGTCAATGACTCGATGTGATCTAAAAAAAAAAGTTAACCCGATATGTCTGTATGATTGGATTCAATTGAGTGTAATATGCCTTGGGATTATAGGTGTTGTGAATTGGCGGTCTAAAAATAAACTGGAAAAAATGAAACACAGCAGAAATTCTGCAGAGGGTTGATTTCCCAAGTAGTGTTGTACCTAAATGGCATTGATCTAGAACTCTAGAACAGTTTGAAATCACAGTGCAAATAATTCACGCCCTGGTTAATACACTGAGGAAAATGTGCCGAGTCAGAATTTAACATAACAGTTATTTTAATCTCCACAATATTTAACTTAGTGGCAGTTTCGTGTTCATTTTATCCAACAGCAAATACAATGAGGAAAATAAGTATTTGAACACCCTGCATTTTGCAAATTCTCCCACTTAGAAATCATGGAGGGGTCTGAAACTGTTATCATAGGTGCATGAAGACTGTGAGAGAAATAATTTGAAAAACAAAAAATCTAGAAATCACAATAGATTAATTTCTTACTATATATTTGTATACAGCTGCAAATAAGTATATGAATCAGTGTTAATATTTGGTACAGTAGCGTTTGTTTGCAATTACAAAGGACAAATGTTTCCTGCAGTTTTTCACCAGGTTTGCACACACTGCAGGAGGGATTTTGGCCCATTCCTCCACACAGATCTTATCCAGATCAGTCAGGTTTATGGGCTGTCACTGAGAAAAACAGAATTTGAGCTCCCTCCAAAACATTCTCTATTTGGTTTAGGTCTGGAGACTGGCTAGGCCATGCCAGAATCTTGATATGCTTCTTTCAGAGCCACTCCTTCAGGTCATTGTGATGCTGGAAGACTCAGCCTCGACCCATCTTCATTGCTCTAACGGAGGGAAGGAGGTTGTTCCCCAATATCTTGTAATACATGGTCATCCTCTCCTTATACAGTGCAGTCGCCCTGTCTCTTCAACAGCTCAGAATACAATTTAAAATCCTTCTGAATACTTTCAAAGCCATGCATATTTTGCTCCTCCATATCTATCAGACCTCCTTCCCATTGCCTCCTCCTCCATCCACCTCACTGTACCCCGGGCTCGACTTGTCACCATGGAAGCAGAGCCTTCAGCCGCCCTGCTCCCCAGCTGTGGAACTCACTGTCACCTGACCTCTGCAGACATGACCCCCCAAAACCACACTCAAACCCCACCTGTTCCAGCTTGCGTATTTGTAAATACACTATTCTTGTCCGTCTCCATTTTTATTGTTTGTAAAGTGACCTTGAGTGTCTAGAAAGGTGCTGTTAAATAAAATGTTTTATTAATATTATGAAAAATACCCCCAAGGTATGACACTACCACCCCCATGCTTCACAGTAGGGAGGTGTTCTTAGGATGATGCTCATCATTCTTCTTCCTCCAAACCCCAAACACAGTAGTGAGTAGGGCGAGTGGACCGTTCAGCCCTTAAATATCTGCGTAAAGTGCAGAATTGCTGAAACGTGGCAGCAGGTGTAACAGTGGTTTAATGGTTGGAGTAAATGTGTGCATTTAAATGGGAATTCTACCGGTTTGATACATCTTCATCACAAGTTAAGTATAAGCAGGGGTGGACTGGGACAAAAAATCGGTCCTGGCATTTTGGGCTACACTGGCCCACCACATTTTTTTTGGTGTACTGAATGTGTATACCAACTGTACAATACATTGAGGCCAGGTTAATGGAAATTAGTGAGAGTGGACACTTCAAATACTTCCAAAATCTTAGTTTGTCAACAGAGAGAGAGAGAGAGAGAGAGGAAAAAAAAGTCACAGTCAATCACACAAATTATCACGTTATATCTTCATAAGAAGTTATTGTAAGTTTCTCATCAGATCTATTCAGTCTTCCAGATACTGTAGGGTAACATTGGACTACTGAGCACTCATTGTGTAAAACATGATGCCAATGACAAAATGATGAACCATTAGAAATCCTGTCAGAGAGGATGCACTCAGTGTAGGCTACAAGAGATCATCATTAGCCACCAGTGCTAGCATGAAGTTTATGGGTAGCAGCACCTGTGTTTTACTAAACTAACTTTACCATGGAACAGGGTTATGTTATTTTATCATATTCATCAAGGGTTCCAAAAACTCATTTCAGGGAGCTGCTTATTCCCCAACCCCCCCGCCCCCAGGGTCAACGGATCCACACCGTGCCCCATACACACACACTTAAGGCCAGCAGCTTTTCATCAACTGTTTATTAACTAACAGTAATTTCTTAAACACTAAACAGAACAGTATTGGTATTTTATTTTTAATACTTTCAATCTTGTAGCCTTGAACAGCGGTTGTGCTTTCTGTTTTTCATGGGACTTCAGCATACAGTGCACCTCGCCACGGTGTCATCATTCCTCACCATGGCCGTTCTAGACAGGGGCCAACGGGGGCCAGTGCCCCTGTAGATCATGACCTGGCCCCTGCTATGGCCGCTGTACTGAAGACATGATATTTAAAAGAAATTCTAATGATGATCTGGGCTGGAACAGATGTTATTACTGATAGGTCCTTTGGATCTATTTTATTTGTTTCATTACAAATTCTGTTTTACTAATTATTCAAAAACAATGAGGTGATAGTTTCAGTGGTACTGAGATAGGATCCCAGTTTTCATCTGTCAAATGTTTGTTTTTTCCACAAAAAAATAAAAAAAAATGCTATAATTTTTACAGATGAATTTAACAGTTCTTCTTGAGTTCAAATTTATAGAAAACTGTAGTTTTACCTTAAATTAAGTCAAAAAATATGTAAAATTCTTAAATAATAAATGTATATTGACCTCATAAGAAATACAATTTTTATCTAACCTCATTGAAAAGACATTTCCCTTCATGCAGCTCTCTTTATATATTTGAATCTCTTGCCCTGATTACTTATTTCATGCTTTTCTGGGCCCCCATGAAAACACCCTGGCCCCCTCCTGGCCCCCTGGTAGCCTACATTTGGTCTAGATCCGCCACTGTTCCTCACCTTCACTAGACGTAGATATTTGAAAAGTTTAAGCTTATACTTTTGTTTTAAGAAAGGGTCAAATGCTATATTTTATGTCACCATGTGCCACAGAGCTACACCCATCATCACTGTGTTTGGAGCTCTATCATACAAATACATAGTTAAAAAAATGATATCACTGTAGCTACTGACTAGTTACATTTCCTTTAGTATTAGTAGTTTTACTGTCGTTCCATTGTACTTAGTTTTACTTGAGTAACAATATAAAGTCTCACAACTCTTACCTTTGCAACTTCTCTCAGAAAAGAACAAGCTTGTTTGCTTGAAACCTTTTGTAATTAAACTTCACAGTTTTCATATTTTCTATTCTTCTGTCATTTTAAGGCCAAGTGAACAGACGGTAAACAGTACACTGAATCATGTTACTGAAGTAACCAAACCTGTACACAGAAAATACTATATTATTTGACATTATTTTTAATAGAATTGTAATAAAAGGTACAATTTGGAAAGTATGTCTTATCCAGAATTTGCTATTGATTAATTACTGTATGTTGTATATATTTTTATCTCGTCTCAGGCCCAGGTTTTTTTCCTACTGATCCATTTTCCCACGCGTTATCCCAGCTGTGGTCACAAGGGGTGCTGGTGTCTATCTCCAGGCAAGAGGCGGGGTAAACCCTGGACAGGTCACCAGTCCTTCTTCCCTCTGATCTTTTAGGCTTAAATAGTATTATTAAAACTAAGTACCAAAGTACTATTAGCTTTGTACTCAGCCATGAATTATTTCACTGAAATCAGAAAGCCTTAACTGTAAGAAAATTTTATTTCTTTTAAGGTTGGAATGACACTTTTTTTTTTCCTGCGGCGACTAGCAAAAACAACCTCCTTGGAGATTTTCATGTTAAAATGTCTTACAACTTTTTTCAAAGACCAAACCTTTTTTGTCACAACCTGAGGTAGATGAACACCAAACTGTAGAAATGAATGGAAATTAATCCACTTTCCAAGTTATCTTTCTTGGAAAATAAATGTTTCAGTTAAAAGGGTCTGACTGCATCACTAATTCATTAGAGAACTGGCTGGATGTGCTCTCTTCATCCTCTAGCATGGGAGCTGGCTCAGAGCTCGTCTGCCTGGCTGTGTGTTTCCCTGGTTGGCACCATTTTTACAGCTGCTTTTTCATCTCTGCTTCTGTCTCCTTGAACCCCAGTCGGCCTCAGCAGATGGCCGCTCACACCCTGAGCCTGGTTCTGCTGGAGGTTTCTTCCTGTTAAAGGGAGTTTTTCCTCTCCACTGTCGCTACAAGCATGCTTAGTGTGAGGGATTGTATTTGAGTCAATCAACTGGTTTCCCTCTAGATAGAAAACTTTGAATCAATCTGACTGGATGATCTGGTTGAACTGTAAAAGTGCCTTGAGATGACATGTGTTGGGAATTGGCGCTATATAAATAAACTGAATTGAACATCAGTAATGATAGACGACAGAGAAGCCCCTAAGAACCTCTGGAGGAGCCGCAGATACCCACGGCTCGTCTTGGTATCCCCACCCTACAAATCCAGCCCTTATGAAAGTGGAAGTCTGAGGACATCTGGCCTACATGTAACATGCTATGCACAAACTATGCTGAAATCACTCTGAACACACCATTCTCACCTCGTTACAAGGTGGTGGCAGTGTTCTCCAAAAGCTTTGAATTAAATCCAGTAGAGAAGCTGCAGTAAAAACTCAGTCTGACTAAACAGCGGACTTTTGTGCGAATGGTGAGTATTGATTCCAATGAACTATGCCTTTATTCCAATTTTTTTTTAATTACAATTCTGAATACAATACTTTCAGAAGTCATTGTAAAGTTTGACAGAATCTTCGGTTTCAGTGAGTTTAATTTTCTATTAAAATTCAAAAAATGAAAAGCCAAATATATATATATAAAAAAAATGAATGCCACAAAAGAAAACAGCTCTACAACATGACAAGTTTCTGTAGACAACAAAACCAGACTTTGCATATCAGTACTTGACCTTGCACAGCTGTGCCACTAGATGTCACTAGACCCATATTCAACATAAACCAACAGCCTGTTCAGCATTATCCACTGTATGAAAAAGTGAATCAACCCAAAAGCACTGGATGTATATAGACTTTACATTTTAACTACAACTTTATTTTTAAAAGAGTTTTAAAACAGAGAGGATCATCAATGATCCTGTAAAGTCAACGCAAGATATTCTTTAAATCATAGGAGGGGTGAAGACCATTAGGTCACTGGGGCAGGTGGATTGGCGGATCCTGTCCGTGAGGTCGGGGGTGAAGAGAAGCAGGGCTGACGCTGCAGTCTGCACCAAAACACAAAGAAAATGTGTTCAGGTGAAAACAGAAAAACAATGCTTGAATGAATGAACCACTAAAAGCAGAAGAAGGGTGGGGTGTTGATCTAAGTTAGTATGTTATTTTCAATCGAAAAGAACAAGTGAAACATTAACCTGTGGAGTTTGAGGAGTGGACACCAGGGACGCCGCTGACGGTGCTGTTGTGACACATGAACAAAACCGTGACCAAGAGTTTATTCCCCCGAAGCAACCAGACAGGCAGCAATAAGCAGGAGTAGATTAAAAATGAGAAGTGATTTCCACATTAGAACGCCTTGATAAACTGTCCATACAGACAATTTCTCACTTTAACACCAAAAACATCTATTCTTTGAGATTTATGTAATAAAGGAAGGCATGGCTAACGAGGAAGATAAAAAAAAACATCTGGATCCACCTTTCTTTTAACTGATTTAAAGATTATGGTAATAATTAAAACAGAAATTTGGCGTATGAACATTTTTCAAGGTTGTTGCTTAGTGAAGTGTCACCCTGTGAGAATGCCAAAAGCCGGCGTGTGCAGTGTTCTTCTAGCCCTTTTTCATACCTGGCTCTAGATGAGTCAGCAGTTCCTCAGCCTCTCCTTTAGGACTCTCCATCTCTACATCTGTTCCCATAGATAACATCTCTACGGCGACGCTGCCTCTTGGTGATAAACTGCACCTCAGTGATGGCTGGAGATAACGTTCAAAGTCCAAACCAGGGATTTCCTGCATTGATAAACAAATATACAAAAATCATTTACAGTATATAACAAGGAGTAGGGTTAATATAAAGAGAACTATTTCGACCGTACCTCAATGACGGAACCATCTGGTGTGGGACAGACAGACGGCTTTGTCTCCATTGGAACCTGCTCAGCAGGAGAGGAGATTTCTGATGGTTGAGGACTTTGGACAGACTGGGCCTCCTCTGAAAGCACATCTTTCACAGGAGAGAGATTCGCCGTGTTGCTCTTTTTCTGGGACATCTGAGGAGTTCCTGGTTGAGACTTTGGTCTTGGAGTTTGCTCAAGAGTAAGGCAGAACCTCTCTGCAGAGTGGAGTGGCTGAGCAGGGGAAGCGTCTGCTTCAACAGATGTCTGGGCCAATGCCAGGGACCGCCGGGTGACTCTCCTGGGTGAGAAGTAGCTGGAGCACGGAGAAGCGCAGGGCAGCGCTGCAGCGCTTAGGCGGCTAGATCTCCGAACTGAAAGCACTAAAATATGGTATATTGTAAAAATGATGCAAAAGATTATCGGTAATGAACAGAAAAGAAGTGGCTCACCTGATGGTTTGGCTGGGCTCTCCACCTGGAAGAAACCTCCGTCAAAGACGACCGTTTGGCCCTCCACCTGTGGCTGCGGCACATCAGCGTCTTTGGATGTCTTCTCTGCTTCAGCTGCCTCCTGGCGAGCTTTCATTGCAGCTTTCACAGCAGCCAGACGAGATCGGGCTGCAGTTTTGTTTCCTGATGGCTTGGTGGGAACTACTGAGGTCGTCTTAAAAAAAAATAATAATAAAAGAACAGGTTGAAGTTTGTTAGTTTGTGGATTGGTTTGAATCCAATCTTTAAGGCTGGTGGTTGAGCAAATCAACATGGAAGGGAAGTGGACAAAGTTTTTTTCCAAAATGAATCCTGGTTAGGCCAGATCCAGGTGAATCCTCCCCTCAGTGTGAATTATGTTACTGAACCAAGATTCACATGTTTCAACTATCAGCTTTTAAAACATGAAGACAGCAGAAGCATTTAGCAAACTACAGGAAACTAAACCGGAGTTGGACACTGGTTGATCTTTTAGAGCAGGGGTCTTCAACGTTTTCCAGGCCAAGGACCCCCAAACTGATGACGAGATGGAGCGGGGACCCCAATTATATATATTGTATAAAACTGTTATATCAAACTGGTCCTATAGTCACTCCATTACAGATGGAGTAATATAACTAAAGTAATTCCTCCCTGGGATTATTAAAGTATTTCTGATTCCTGGTTGATGGGACAGGTGTTGTGAATGAAACGGTGCCCAGCTTAAAGAGCTCCTGTGTGTCTCAGAATGTGAGCATTGATGACTGAAAGACATCTTCTGCCTCCATTTATCTGTTTACTACAGTCTGTTGAATTCATGTTAATGTGGATTTAAAGACATTTCAATTAGAGGAAATAATTGCAGGGTTGAATATAAAAAGTAAATAAAATCAGATCAACCAAAACTTTCACAACCCCCATGCAGTACCTCCGTGGACCCCTAGGTGTCCCAGACAGCCTGTTGAAGGCCTCTGTTTTAGACAAATAATATATTGTCTGTAACAGAGTGCATGTGAAATGCTTTTATTCATTTAAGCTAGATTTTGATTTTCAGAAACACAAAGAAATAGAAATTGAATTTTATTGATCTCACAGTGGAGAAATTCACCTCTGATATAACCCCTCCCCTTAGGGAGCAGTGGGCGGCCAGTGAGCAGTCTGAGGTTAAGGGTCTTGCTCAGAGACCCAGAGTTGTAGTCTGTGGGGATCGAACCTGGGTACTGGCAACCTTCTCAGAGCACAAGCGCACTGCTCTAACCACTAGGCCAGGGGTCGACAAAACGCTGCTCCGGAGCCGCATGCAGCTCTTTAGCCTCCCCTTTACGGCTCCCTGGAGCTTTTTCAGAAATGTATGGAAAATGATTTTATTTTGTTTGTTTGTTTTAATATAGTGTGCAGGAGGTTAAACAAAAATGTATAATGTTTTCCAATAATGTAAACATTTGTATTATAAATAAATGTAAACAATAATTTGTTTCATAGCCATAGAGATCAGCGGTTACAACTTGCAATGCCAGTGCCAGGCAACCAAAGCTGCAGGTGAGTCTCAGACCATGGAACCCAAAGGGGAAAAAAATGATGAGAAAAGAGGATTCAAACAGACTGAATCATTTGCTTTCATCATCAATGCGGAAGGATTGCCTGCATTTTTGCTTAATCATGACAGGCTGTCAAAAAATAAAAAGAGTAATTTGGAAAGGCATTTCCAGGGAAGGCTACATATGTAGCCGACCACCAAGCTGGGAGGGAGAGAAAAAGTGCGATTGCAGAACTTCTGGATAAATTAGAGGAGCGCAAAGATAGATTTCAGAAGTTTGCATCTCCAAACTGCACAACTGCTGCTAATTTGGTTACAAGGATGGAAAACCGTCCTCAGATCAAACAGGTAGCGCTCTAATGCATGTGAACTTTCCCCCATTTTTTCCCCAAATCCTAAAAATATAAATTAAACCAAGGAGCGCTGGTGACGGAGGATGTGGGATTTCAGTTCCTGCTCGGTTCCTCATGACTCAATCAACTCCTACCAATAGAAACGCGTCCACCATAGAAATACTTCTTTATCGTGTTTCTATCATTTCATCAATGCAACAAAACTTAAACCGCACGGTGAATGGCGGCTAAGCGCCGAGCGGTGAAGCGCCGCGCGATGGGAGCTTCACTGCTCGTCCCTCACCTCATGCTGCTATGTGACATTTGCTCCAGGATAAACATGTAAACATGAATGTTTATTAGATATTTAAGCCCACATCATCCTTTCTATAGTGAGATAATACATTAAGAGCCCGTGTTGCCATACCAGGCATATATGAGACTTTTACATTTTATTTTTTTGCTCTTTGGGCAGTTTGGGTTGCCAACCCCTGCACTAGCCCATCACTCTACATTATGTCCCATTATGTGGAGGATTTTAATGTATTTTGAGATTTTCAGATTAAAAAAAAAGAATTTAAAATAAAAAAGAGAAACTTGTGCTTTACAGTTATTAAAGTAACAGTTATTAAACCAATCTGCTAAAACATGTACACTCAGATAAGAGATTTAGAAAATATGATTGAAATTGGCCTTTAAATCTCTGATTGCATCTGCATATGAATGATAGAAAATATAATTAAAATAAATATTTAGCAGAAAAAAACAACAACATTAAGGCTGCTGTTGAATTGTGGAGCATCACCTTGACTTTCCTCCGCCTTGGAGGAAGTTTCTGCTCCTCCACCCAGCCACGGCTCTCTGCTTCTTTGAGAGAATCAAACTTCTTTTGGACATCTTCTACCTGAAAGCCCAACAGCAGTCCAACACATCTGGTTATGGTGGTAGTTTCTGAATTCAAACCTAATTTCTTTCTGCCTCCCACAGGTTCATACCTGGAAATAAACCATGTCCCAGAAGCCCTGCAGGTCGGTGCAGGTGGTAATCTTCTCTCCACGGCCCAGTTCACAGTCATCCACCAGACCACTGAACTGGTTGAAACGCTCCTTCATCAGCAGCCTGGCTTGGCCTACGGCTGTACGCATTCGGTCTCTCACTGTCACACAGGAGCACTGAACTGAATACGGCTCTGTTGATCAACTTGGTCAATGTTCTTCTAGAGAAGAAGATACTCACTTTCCTCTGGGATGGATTCGTCCTCCACTTTGGATTCCCAGTGGAGACAAAGGCTCGTTAGTCTGTCCGTCTCATTGGAAATTTCTGACCTGAACAAAACACAAAATACTTTAATTTTCTTAGTCATAAGACAGTTAAGGTGATAGGAATAAAAAGAAAATGAATAAAAAACATGCACTACCTGAAGTAGGGAACATCATGCTTTAATTCCTGAGGACTGCCTGAGGTTGGAGACGTATGAAGAGAGGAGCTGCTGGGAGTCTGAGGAGGAAGCGGCTCTTCATACTCAGCAGGAGCCTCTGCACTGAACACCGGGGCTGCTGGGAGATTGAAACTGGGACTGGGCAGAAAGAGCCACAGCGTAAAACATTTAGATCAGAAACAGGTGGCATTTTTAAATTACCCTATGCAAAAAAAAAGAAAAATATGACCCCTGATTGCCTTAAGACACATTTTCATACTAAAGAACATAATTAATAAGGTCAAACCATAAGTGTCAGAAAACAAGCACAGTAAGATAAACTACTTTGGGCTGATATTGATGATTAAGAGGATCAAAGACTGAGACTTTATGAATTTCTACACCAGCAGCTCTTCTGGTTGCATATAAAAGTTTTCGATTACATTAATGCACTCTGTAAGCTTGTAATAATAGATTTATGATTGATGATTATAATTTTTAAGGAGAGCATCACTGGTAATGCCAAAAGTGGAGGTCTGCTAAGATGAGAACAGCAAACTGCTGCAGAGTCCAGTCGGCGATTATTCCCAGCGGTGGATGCAGAAAAAGATGCAGAATGAACTTTATGCAGTTCTGCTTTTTAAATATAAACACTAGATAAACTCCTTCAGTTATCACCTAATTAGCGGCCATTCAGCCGTGCTGCATGGAGGAAGCGGTAGGGCTGGGCGATAATTCAATAACGATATATATCAATCGATAGACGTGTAGGCTTAATAGAAAAAAAGAGGGTCGATAAAAGTTCGATAAAAAGAAACGAAGTTTTCCTTTCCTTCTCATTGTAGCCTAGCATGTAGGTTTATGCTAGTCACTGCTTCCTCCCAACCAATCACAATCGACCCAGGCACGACGTCATGCCAAGCCACGCCTCTCAAACCACAACACACACAGCACATGAAGATGCAGCAAGGAGAGGGCGGAGGAAATTGATCCAAAGAAGGGTTTTTGTTGAAGTTCGGCAGTCTGGCAGTATTTCGGTCATGGCAAGTCGGACCAAAAACAAACCACAGTCATTTGGGAAATGTGTAGGGAACCAGTGAAAACGAAGTCTGATAACACAAAATCCAACTTTTTTTCTTTTTTTTTTATCATCTCAGCCGCTTCACACCCGCAGGAGAGTACGAAAGCTGTAACTGTAGGCCCCGGGCGGCTCTCCTCCGAGGAATCTTCGGAAAATATATATATTTTCAGTTCTGGGCAGTTTCCCACGTGTAGCTCTAACAATTGAGATAGAAATGCTGAGGGGCCAGAAACTTCAAAGTAATAACTCAGGTTAAAGCAGGAAACGCGGCGCGTGTGGGGGCATTTATTTATTTGTTATATTTATTTTGGTCACTTTTCTGGTCACTTAAGTTTATTCTTTGTCAGTATTTAATAACCTAACTCAGGTCTCTTAAGTTATTTTTCTTTAAAACAATTCTGTTATGGTAAAAAGTTGGTTAAATAAAGATTTAATTGAAGTCTGTGTTTGTGTTTTTATTTAAAATTAAATCATTTAGCAAAATTATAAAAAGTCCAGGCAGAGCTGCACATAAAATATGGTTTCAAATCTTTTCAATAATTATCGATATCGCATCAATATGCATTTCTTTTTATCAATAAAGCTTTTTTCTATATCGCCCAGCCCTAAGGAGCGGTGCACCTTCTCAGGCGCTTTGATGGCGAGGACGCAATGATGATGTGGAGTTCATTACTCAGAACTCTCCCAGCACTGATTAATGGACCAAACATCACAGTTGGCTTCCAGAGATGGAAGTAACGGTACAAATACTGCTACTGTACCTCAAGTAGATTTTTCTGATATTTTATTTTACTTTTACTACTTATTTTTATGGTGACTTTTTACTTCTACTCCTTACATTTTACACAAATATCTGTACTTTCTACTCCTTACATTTTAAAAAATTGGCTCGTTACTTTAGTTTTGAATCATTTCAATGGAGTTACCGTTATTATTTTTCACGTCATCAATACCAAATCTCAATCAATCTAATTGGATGGGAATCTACGCTTGCATTTGGACGCACCACTACAAGATGAATCGACAGATTCGGCGGTATTCATTGGCTGCAAATCATTGCAGCTTGGTGGCTATGGCGTTAGCATAGTAGCATGGACGGCGAGATGATTGAAAATGAACACAACGGAGATCTAGTCCTATTGGCAGACATCCATTTAAAATGTAGGCAACGGCATGAAAAAAGTGGTTTCTACTTTTACTTTTTATACTTTAAGTAAATTTACAAGCCTGTACTTTGTTACTTTTACTTGAGTAAAGAACTTTAATCAGTACTTCCACTTTTACCAGAGTATTTTTTAACACAAGTATCTGTACTTTTACTTAAGTACGGAAAGTGAGTACTTTTGTCATCTTTTGGCTTCCAGCTCATTAAAGGTACACTATGCAACCGGTGTTGATTTTCCAGCGAGGCTCCCCAGAGGGCTGGGCGTAAGTAAAAGTGCACAGTCGTAAAATGCTCAGCTGTACTCCTGGTTTCTCCCTTCAAGCCAGGCGCGGTTGTTTTGAGCTTAGCAGACGGCTGAACATAACGAATCACCATGTCTACTGCGGTAAGTGACTATTTTGTTCCAATTTGCGGGTTTGAAAATTTAGCATGTTTCCGACAGGTCGCTGTTTTCTCGCTGGTTACGCCATGATAACTGCACAAATGTCGCCACTGCGCTAGCAACGAGCATGCCTTTCACTGGGGCGTGTAGCAGTTCTCGCCGTAAAAGCAAGACCAACTCTCGCGATGCGCGAGACTTCTGAGCCTGTGGGTGCTTGGTCGGTGCTCCTGCAATTGCAGTTGCAAGTGCGGTATTTCCCCCACAGACCACCAGGGCGGCCGAGAAAACCTTTGTTCGACCTGGAAATGACTCATTTAATCATCCAAAACGTTATGGAACACATTAATTAACTGAAAAATGTTGCATAGTGTCCCTTTAAAACAAAGTAACAATTAGTCTGACAGTATGTCAGAGCGACATACCATGACTATTAAAGATACTTTCACATCTCTGTACATTTCAAACTATACCTCCTCCATGCATTTTCTTTATCTTTTCTATTCAGTGACTTTATAGGTTCCGGTTTTATTGTTCCTTGTAAATGTGTTTGGTTTAATAATGTGTCAGAAATCTTTGTTTATTCAGTAAGTATTTAATACATCTTAAAATATGACTTTTTAAATATAGCATATTGAACATATATTTAGCTCCTCATGTTAATTGAAAGATTCTCTTTTTAAAAGAGAAAACTTGAATTTTGAAGAATGTGGCGTTGCATCAATTAATCGTCAGTCGAAAGCACCAATCAAGGTTAGATCAATTCATTAATTGTTAACTTGCATCTCTACTTGTTAAATATTATTTGTTTTACCATTAGGTTTTCTCCATGAGTTAATAAACTTAAGCTCCTTCAGTATTTACCATAAGGAGACCAAAGGTATGTTGGTATGATGTAAATGAGCTCAATGGTTAAACAAGAATGAGAGCAAAGGAACACCAAGCAGACGTGCAAAAGCAAAAAAGTCAAACCATAAGGGTGAAAAAGTGAACAGAATGTTAGAAGCTAAGAGGGTTCAATCAGAAGCAGCAGGAGCATTAATGTTAACTCAAGATTGAGCTAAAGCTGCTGAGTTGATGGAGTTGTGAGTTCGTATTGCCAGCAGATGGTGACAGATTGCAACAATTAGGTCCACTGATCACTCCTGGCATAAAAAAATAAGGACTAGTAAACATCAATAGGATTAATGGTTGGTATAAATATAGCTTCATTTTCACATAAACATCTGGGGTTTCTTTTTTAATGGCATAGTATTCGACTGTGCCTAAGGGTGGACAATAGCTTATATAAACACATATATAGTAGGGATTGAACGGTTTTTGAAAACCGTCAGAACCGCTCGGTTCAACTGTCTCGGTCCGATTCATCGTGTGTTTCGTTCGGTTCATGCTCATGCCCTTGCTTTTCTCATAGCTTCGCGTTTACACTCCAGAGCAGAAGGTGGCGGTACTGCGACCAAAGCCAATCACCAGTAGTAAACAAGAAGAAGAAAGTTGCTGAAGCTTAAGCAGCGTAGCCGGGTGTAGCAGAAAAAAATCAGTTGTTCAGTAGGAGAATTGTGTGGGTATGGCGAGTAGTAGGAAAGAACGGGAGTTGGAAGACGCTGCCAGCACTGTATAGGTCTGCTGTATGGGACCACTTTGCATTTAGAGTGACCTACGATGACGGCGGAAAGAAAGTTGTGGATAAAAGTGCAACAGTGTGTTTATGCTAACAGTAACATGTATGACAACATGTCATGCTAACAATCAACATATACTGAACCGAAAACCGTGACCACGGGAACCGTGAACCGAACCGTGGATTTTGTGAACCATTCCACCCCTAATATATAGCGATAGTTTTATTTAATAATACTTATATGACATCTCCAGTATTTTAACATACACAACTGTCCATAATTAGAGCATTTATACTTTTTGTAGAACTTAAATTTTTATGGATTTTAGAAACAGAGCAATTTTAAAACCATATATATAATAATTATAATTTTTAACTATTCTGAAATAATACCAAAAAAAAGCACCACAAAATAAACCTAACACAAGAGTGCTAAGTACTATAATCCAACAGTTATAGAACTTGTTTAAGTAGATCTTCCAGTGGGCCCCAGTGTCGGCTAAAAGAGGATTCTCAATAAGTTATGTTATCATTTCCATTTGGTACAATTCCCTTATTATTTGAGCCCATGGTGGTAAGAAGGCGGCTCTATTGCTTCCACTTATTGTAATGCATTTCAGGGCTGCTTTAAGAACAGCATTTAAGATATAGGATTGGGCTCATCCTTGTCATCCAGCTGGAAAGGTACAGAGTGATGCAACTGTAACATCCGTTGGGACAACCTCCTGAAACATCTGCTTTATAACCTTGTTCATGTCATCCCAAAACTTTTGTAATGTGGAGCATGACCAAAACATATGTGTATTAGGAGTGGAACGGTTGACAAAACCCATGGTTCGGTTCAGGTCACGGTTTTCGGTTCGGTAAATGTTGATTGTTACACTGAAATCCCATAAAAATTTATGAAATCAATGAAAAAAATAAAAAAAAATTAATGAATTGTAATTATTTTTAATGATCCGCGGAAACCCTGGTTTATTTCCGCATGCTTTGCAGCTTTGAATTTAATCATCTCGCGCATGCTCTCTACGATCTCCAAGGAGCCACAGCTGAGGCACAATGCAGTGGAGGCAGTAGGCTTTGCTTTGTGAGGCGGTCTGGAGCGCCGCAGTCTGGAGCGCCGCAGAGCGGAGTGCTGACGGAGTATGTGGGATTTCGGGGTTAGCATAACATGCTGGTCATGTTACTGTTAGCATAAACAAAACGTGTTGAACAATGTTTGCACACTATTTTTATCCACAACTTTCTTTCCGCCGTCATGGTAGGTCACTCTAAATGCAAAGCGCTCCCATACAGCAGACCTATAAAGTGCTGCTGGCGCGTCTTCCATCTCCTGTTCTTTCCCACTCGCCATACCCACACAATTCTCCACAACTACTGATTTTTTCTGCTACACCCGGCTACGCTGCTTCACTTCTTCTTCTTGTTTACTACTGGTGGTTGGCTTTGGTCACAGTACCGCCACCTTCTGCTCTGGAGTGTAAGCGGCTTAAGCGCCTATGAGAAAAAGGAGCAAGCGCATGAACCGAACGCATAACACACGCAGCTTGAACCGAACCGAGACAGTCGAACCGAACCGAGACAGTCGAACAGAACCGAGACAGTCGAACAGAACTGTTCGGACAGTTTTTATAAACCGTTCCATCCCTAATGTGTATGATTATGGATTACCGGACCACAAACATGGATCTTTAGGATCCATCTTAGCTACTAAATTTGGGGCCCAGAAATATCTACAGACAATTTTCCATTTATATTCCCACCGCATATTAGAGCTTGTAACTCTGTGTGCCTCAGTCCAGTCTCCTTCTCATATTTCATCAAAAATGCTTTTGGCCGTTTCTGTCTACAGTCTTTGTTTTGTCCAAGTGGGACCACTAAAGTTTGGCCAGAAACTCATTATATAGTTTAGTTATCAGCTTCTTATCCTCTTTGCCTTTTTGGAGTTGAATTAGTAGGTCCTCTATTGGCGTGGGCTAGCATTTATCTTCTAAAGCAAAAATTCCTAAAATGATATACTGGAGTTTTCTAAATGTGGCAAAATATCTTTATTTTGTACAGGATTCTGTTTTGGGCATTCTCAGCGTCTTTCTGAGGCTTTTATTTTGTTTTTAATCGACACTTAAGTAATATCCTAGTATTACCAAGTATTCCTAGTATAACCTTGTATTAATGACACTATATACAATAACACTAAAAATATATTAAACATAAAATAAAAAGCATATATAAATACAACTAAAGAACACTGAGAGATGCCAATATCTTGTGCTTCCTTACCAAACATGATAAAGAACAGGAAACTGTTGGGAGGGGGAAATACCTTGGTGTGAGGAAGGCATCAGCTGATCGAGGGGTGAGAGGCTCAAACTTGAAGGATGACAAACCAGAGGGGGCCTGAAAGAGAAAACCTTCTGGAGCAAACGAAGGAGCAGAAGCCACAGCAGGGTCTGGGTTCGCCACATCGTTGTTTTCTTCAGGACACGACGTCGGGCTTGGTGGACAAATGCTCGTCTGCTGTTCCTCGATCTGAGATTCCGTGACTCCAACCTCCTATGAAAACAAACAGGAATTTAAAGAAACTGAAGCGCTTTAATCAAACCTTTATCTTGTGCTTCGACACAAACAGAAACCACCCACCTGGTGGTCATCAGGCTGAGCGGTGACGCTGACGGCTGCAGAGACACAAACACAAAAATGTATCAGGAAGCTTACCGGTAGTCCCTAAACAGGCAAACAGGACAGAATCGTATGTACCTTTACAGTTCCTCACTCCTTTAGACGGAGGAGCAGAGGGGTTGGCAGCTTTTATGTTCCTTGTAGCTCTTACATCTGAAAACAGAAAGATTCATCCAGTTTCATATAGAAAGCCTCTTTTTCTCCATCAACACATTAAAAAGAGCAGTTTAGAAGCAGGTACCAAGCATGCGATTGTTTAATGTGTACCTGCACATTTGGCTTTAGGATTGTCTTTCACTACAGGAGCTTTTGTAACAGCAGGCCTGGTGGCTGATCTAGTTGATGTAGCTCGCCCAGTCAGCCCTGATGCTGCAGGATAGCCTGACAGAGATGCACATATTAAAGGACTTAAATGGAAAGAAAACAGCTGCTGAGGTTGTTTGGTTCTCTCCAAAGAGTTACCAGCACTGGTCTTGGTGGCAGCTGATGCAGGTTTGACGGGAGCTGCTCGGCTCCTGCTCAATGTTGCGGCAGCAGGTTGTGCTAAAAAGGAAAAGGGAAGTTTTTGGTTAGAACGTCCTGGAAGACTTTCCTTCATCCAATTCATATCCAGAAATAATCACACACATATTGGCTCCACATAGGGGGATACATTTAAACCATACATACATTACATACTTCTATATCAGATGAAAACACTGTTTTTGGAAACTGATCATCCCTTGATTGAATTAGAATATATGCTGCTCAGTGGCACTGGCTAGCCCTGCTGCCTTGCATGGAGTTTGCATGTTCTCCCTGTGCATGCGTGGGTTCTCTCTGGGTACTCCTCCGCTTCCTCCCACAGTCCAAAAACATGACTGTTAGGTTAATTGGCTTCTCTAAATTCTCCTTAGGTGTGAGTGTGTGGTTGTTTGTCCTGTTTGTCTCTGTGTTGCCCTGCGAAAGACTGGCGACCTGTCCAGGGTGGACCTAGGGATGGGAATCAAAAACCGGTTCCTGTTCAGTACCGGTTGCCTGTCTTCCAATTCCATGGCACCGTTTGGCAGCTCGCTTAATGATTCTCTTAACGATTCCAGGCAGCACCAGAGCCTAGCGCTGGGCAGCACAACTTACGTCACGTTTTCTATGTAAGTTACGTCACCTTGTTTGCGCAAGTTATGTCATGTTTTTTAATGCAAGTACGTAGTGTTAGTCTAGAAAAGCAAAACAAACAAAAAATGTCGTCCCATCTGGTAAACCGATTGAAAGTTTGGATGTAAAGTGGCAATTACATCCGCGGGAGGAAATACATCCAACATGCAGAAACACATGCGCACACAAGGTGGCATACATTTTAACGAATGCCGTGTTTTTGATGCTTCCGGACAGAAGCTACAGTTACAACCAGCATGGAAGGAAACTCTGGTGCTAAGTAGCTAGTTTTATATCACTGGCTGTGCTTAATGTGGTTCCTAGTTAATCAGATGCCATTTCTGGAATTAAACCAGTTTCCTACCTCTCTTTGGGGTTACTAATCATGCTAGGAAGTTGCTCCACAGTTCAGGGAGCAAGAGAAAGGTGACGCTCGTTTATTTAAATCAGGTGGAGATGAGTTTATTACCCAAAATTCTACAGTAATGCTTTTCATTAAACGGATTCCTTCTCCATCATATTTAGATGATTGTGAACGAGACGGGTAGCCTGGCAGCTCCCGTTCACTGCCCTCTGTTTTCACCGAGGCAGGCAGAAAAAGAATGTCCCAGGAGAAGGTAGACGGATGTCACCGTGCACTTACCAAGTTCATTGTTTCACAGAATCAATAAGAGAACCAATAAGGAATCGATGCGTTCACAGAACCGATAAGGGAATCGATAAGGAATCCAATTGTTTCACAGAATCGATAAGGCATTTGGAATCAATTCCCAACCCTAGGTGTACCCACCTCTCACCCACTGACAGCTGGGGATAGAAACCAGCAGCCCTAGCAACCCCAGCAGAGATCAGCATGATGGAAAATGGATGGATGGATTTAAACACAAGAATATCTGCTGATTAAAGGTCAGAGGTCAAAGTCCTCTTTAGAGCTCCTTTTGGAGGATTTCTAGCATCGGTGAGGTGTTGGAGGGAGATGATCAGACTCCTTTGGTTCTGGTTTAATGGCTCTGGTGGCCATTATCTTTCTCCATAGATTCATAATAAAGGTTGGAAAAGGAAATAAGATTCTTGTTAAAGCCCAGAGGCTGAGGTAAAGCATTTAGTCAGTGTTGTCCATTTCACTTATCACTTATTTCTTAAAACAAACAAAACAAGAAAAAAAAAATCCTCATTTAGGATTTTTGTAATACTCTTAAAAAACCTTCAATAAATGTCTCTAAAAGCAGTGATATTTACAATTAGTCTCATTTTTTAATCAAACCGTAAATAATATTCTTAAATGTTGTTCTTGTTCCTCATTTACCTTTGTTTGTCCGAGTATTTGGATGCTGTGTCGCCAAAGGCTGCATGGATATTTGCATAAGAGTGATAAAACGTTAGATGTTTTAATTAATGAAACAGTGATCATGAGAAAAATATGAAGAATTAGAAAAATTCTGATTTACCTTTTTTTGTTCCTGCTGAGGCTGCTTCATGGACCGTGTGACTCTGGTGCTTTGGGGCGCAGCAGTGCTCACCTTTTTCTGAACATTTTTACAGCAATTGAGCAGATTCTTTTCTTAATCATTTCCCAAGAGAAGTGTACAAACATTTTTCTGTTGATCTAATAAAGAAAATACGTCTGAATCAGGCAGCTCACCAACTCTTTCACTTTAGATGCGGCAAGTGGAACGGCAGGCAGCGGCGCGAGAGTAAACGTGTCCTTCGGTTGATACAGCCCAATCTTAAAGACTCCTTTGGCCTCCTTCTCTCTTCTTTCCTTCTCCTTCTTTAGTTCCTTTTGCTCTTTCCAGCTCTGAAGCCGTTTCAGCCTATCAAGTGCTGCAGCTTTTGGAAAAAAACGTTCATAAAGCAAAACATTTTTTATAAAAGAAGCCTACAAACGAACATTAGCAAGCCAGATATTTACAGAAGATAACGTACATCTTTGAAATACTAAAAAGCATCAAAATTTCTAGAAATGCGTTACTGTTGAGAATTTAGGCCGTACTTTTAACAGCTTTAGGATTGAGCTGCGTCTTCTCCTGAATAGTCGACATATTGGCTGTCATGATGGAGGCGTCCAGAGAAGAGATATCCATTTCTGGGAGCTTCTCCAGCTGCCTGCGAGCGTTCACCAACCGCTCGCGGTTCTCCTTTTGGGACTGAGACCTCCTGCGAGACTGCTTTACTCTGAGCATCGACACACTTGTGTCACGCCACCGCAGGTCAGCAAACCGCGACTCCATGTTTAGAGATCTGGAGTAAACAAAAATAATAAAATATGTTTGACATTCACATGTTAATGTTGTAAGCTTGCACAGAGGGATGATTGCTGAATCTCTGTAACTCAGCAGCTAGTTTTCATGAGATATAAACACATATAACAACTGGAAATATACATCTTTAACCAGAGCCTTATAGTTCAGTTACCAAGATATAAAATTAAGAGGATAAAACCATCAGTAATCTGGCTTCATGTGACAGGACTCTGCTTTAGTTCATTTTTTAAAAACTTTTTATTTATTCTGTTGCTCTTAGGTTAATCTAAGCTTATTTATTTTAAATAACCAGTTGGATTATCATTGTCTCTACTAACAAAACATCATGTCTAATATAAATAATCAAATAAATGCAAAAGTCACAACAAACCATGACAAACTTACTAAAATAAAAACACAAACATGATAAGAATAACCAAGATAGGTAGAGCATTAAAGTCTGACAGATAAAAAAAATGGTTGATCCTGATACAAGGGAAATAAACTGTTTAATACTACTCAGTACATAAAAAGAAAATTACGTTGTCTAAATCAAATATGTTATTTCTATCTACAGGTAGATTTAGAAAAAATAAGCCTTTCATTAGTTAACGTTCAAATCTAAAACACAGAGTAATTATATACCAAAATGAGAGCTACAACAAATTTGTTATTTTGTGAAAATAAAAATGCTGTAATAAGCAAGTAAATAAAACTAAATCATAGAACAAATCGTGATATTTATTGTAACCCCCCGAAGCTAGCTAAACGCACTGACCCAAAGCTAGCTTAGCTGCTCCAACCAGCAGGATAGTTCATTAGAAAATAACAGCAAGTCTTCCAAGTCTGTAACCGCCACCAAAAAAACATAAAGATAGCAAATCAACACTTTACCCGAGTTCTTCTCTTTTATCACAAAGCAGGAGGAAAAAACGCGTTTCCTTTTTAAAATATCTCTTCTAAAGCCAGTCGTTCCGACCTTAACGCTGCATGAACCAGAAACAAAACAATCATGGCGGGTGAATTTTTTCAAATTCTGTCAAGGTGACGCTGATTGGCTGCCTGCCACTACGACATCGGCCTGTGATTGGTGTTCTTACCTACCATACAGGAAGACATTTTCAACAACACTTAAAGTGACAGCGAATGATGCATAAGAAAACTTATTTGCTCGATTGGTACTTTGCTCCAGATGTAGATTGCGTAATAAAATGTTACATTTTATTATTTAGTATTGCTAAAAAAAATGTTTTATGTTTTATGATTCAGTCATTGCTAGATATATAAATATATATAACCACACATTTTATATATATATATATCTGGATCCCAACTGTAGAAGTTCTCAGATGACTAGACAGTAGAACCATGTTTAGTTAACCCTTAGCAAAAAGTAGTTTATTCAAGTATACTAAGAGTGCACTAATTTCATACTTGATATTACATCAGGCAGTGCACTTAGAGTTTACTAAAGTATATTTCATACACTTAACAATAGTACAGTCAAGTGTACTTGACAAGTATACTTCAAGCATACTTTAATAAACTTAAAAATGTCCCAATTTAGTTTGAAGAAGTATTACTTTTGTAATACTTCAAGTACACCAAAAGTAATATTGTTCAGTATACTTTTTAAACTTATAGCATTAAAAGGAATAGTACACCCAAAACATGATTAGCCTTCATTTTCTACTCACCCCCATGCTTTGAACAACACCTCTGGAGTACTTTTTGATATTCAAAATGCATCTGGAGATCTGGGGAGCTTCTTGCCGCCTGCCGACATTCAGCCAATGGAGGGCTTTGTGCGAGGCAGGTCATAAAAGTCCACAAAAAGCGTAATATTCTCTGAGTACTGCTAAAGTCCAGGGAATGGTTCCAAGTAGCCTGGAGTGGGTAGTATTCCAGAGCTTACTGAATCTTGTCATTTAGAATGTTTTTTAGAGTTATTAAGTAGTGAATAGGATTTCCTGAAAGCGCGCGCTTGGCTTCAGCGCGCTTACGGGAAGCTGGCAGACCAAACCAGATGAAAGTGCGCATTCAGCTTCGGCAAAGAACTCATGCTCTTCCTCAACACTGAAGTCCTCAGACATTTTTCTTTCGTTGTTTCTTTCTTTGCACAGGTAAACAGCACATTTCTTCTTCTACTACGCTTGCATTATTGGCAGAGCAGACGCTGAATGCACACTTTTCATCTGGTTTGGTGTGCCGCGGTTTCGAGTAGCGTCCGCGGAACGCGGATGTGCGCTTTCAGGAAATCCTATACACTACTGTTTATGCTCTAAAAACATTCTAAATGACTTCGCTTCGAAAATTATGGATGCTACCCACTCAGGACACTTCAATACATTGGACGCAGCAGTATGGAGGAATATTGACACGCTTTTGTGGACTTTATGGACCTTTCTGTCTCTGAAGCCATAGACCTCCATTATTTGAATGTCAGCAGACAGCAAGAAGCCTCCCAGATCTCCAGATGCATTTGAGATATCAAAAAGTACTCCAGAGTGTTGTTCAGCATGGGGGTGTGAGTAGAAAATGAAGGCTAATCATGTTTTGGGTGTACTATTCCTTTAAGTATTCTTAATAGAATTTACCTCAAGTATACTACTTTTTACTAAGGGAAATGTCCAAATAACCTCCACAGATGCGGAACCACCAGGGAACTAATGTTAGACATCTAGGTGTTGACCTCAACAATGAACTGGATTGGATGAACAGCAGTGGTGCTCCTTACAGAGATAGGCAGAGCAGGTTCTACCTGCTGAGGAACCCAGTGAGCGAGAACTCCTGAGGACCTTTAACTTTGGTTGCATCAGCCATCTTTTAAGGTTCGACATGTGTAGAAGTTTATCGGCAACTAAATTAGGAGGGTCATCCATGTGATCCTTAGACACAACACAGTTGGAAAATGCCATTTAATTGACAGAGCCATTGGAAAGCTGGAGAACGCATTCAGGAAAAGACTGGAACCCTAGGCAGTCTTTCTCTCAGATGCTGTTAGATTGTAGAACCTTTTCTGCTCCCAGCAGACCAGATGGTGTTTAAAACCATGCATTTTTCTGATTAAGACCTGCTCAATATTGTTTTGACGTATGTTAATGTCTATAGTACCGTAGTTGACTATTGAATTCAATTCAATTCAGTTTATTTATATAGCGCCAAATTCACAACATGTCATCTCAAGGCACTTTACAGTTCAACCAGATCATACAGTCAAATCTATACAAAGTTTTCTATCTAAGGAAAACCAGTTGATTGCATTGACTCATTGACTCAAATACAATCCCCACACTAAGCATGCTTGTAGCGACAGTGGAGAGGAAAAACTCCCTTTTAACAGGAAGAAACCTCCAGCAGAACCAGGCTCAGTGTGAGCGGCCATCTGCCAGGAGGCCGACTGGGGTTCAAGGAGACAGAAGCAGAGATACAAAAAGCAGCTGTAAAAGGCGGCCCCGTATTGCAGTTTCTTTTGTTTGTTCTTTCTTCAGGGTCTACCCATCCATTAAACCAGGGTGTTTTTATAAAGCTAGATTCAATAATGTATTTTGTCTGTGGTTTCAAAGCCCACCATGTATCAAATATATGTGGACATTTATGCACTATTTTTGCACGTCACGTATAACTTTACTTGGATCACGTATAACTATACTTGGATTTAGTTTTACATATATATATATATATATATATATATATATATATATATATATATATATATATATATATATATATATATATATATATATAAATAAAACTGTAACTGGAGCGTGTAACAAAAGTAATTTCCCTCTGGGATTATTAAAGTATTTCTGATTGTGATATTCATTTCCAAAACACAAGCGATAGGAGAGGACTGGAGTTACCATGTTTACAATATTTTATCAGAAGGCAAGAAGGCTATTCCCAGGAGAATAGGACAGAGACAGCCCCCTAGACCATCATCAAAAATATTAGTGTGAAGAACGGTATCTCTCTTCTAAGCGCCTATGTTGCCTATGAATAAGGGTACAGATTCATCCTTTAATAATTAGGTGATAAAAGGTATTAATGCTTAGAAAAATGTGTATGTTAATCAAATATTTGCTTCATTTAGTAGGTTTAGGGACCATTTTTCCCCATCAACACTCGCTTATTCAGATTTTTACTTGTTCAAATTTATGTCCAACATCACTTTCCAAATTTCTCCCCCAAAAAAGATTTGCAAGTTGCTTCTTGGATCTCTAGAGTAAAAACAAAACTGGTTTCAGGCTTTGTTGACATATTTATAGAGAAATCTAAACTTGCCTCAAGCTCCCTTTAGGCTGCATGGGAGGAGAAACAGGGAATAAAGATTGAGAATGGCGTTTTGGAGGAGAGCCTGAAGAGGATTCATTCTTTCTCCATTAATATAAAACATCAGTTTATTCAGGTTAAGGTTAATTCACAGATTATTTCAATCTATCTCCACTGAATGCCATAGATATCAGTCTGCTGATGGATCGCTGTCTCATTTACTCCTGACCTAAGGTCTGACAGTATTGGTCTGGTGTTCTGGAGAAAAATAAATAAATAAAAAAGTGTGTGATCCGGATCCAGTGTATTAACAGGGTTATCTTTATTTTCAACTTTCTGCACCCCTATGGAAAGGACAGTTGCATATGGAAGGTATGTCTGACTGAGCGCATTGAGATACTCTACATAGTAAAATTATGATATAACTTCTTGGGTTGTGCCAAATTGCCAAAAAGTATTTACTTGTATGAGGTAACCGTCTCCCCAAGTTATGTTGTAAAAAAACATGTAATCCTGTCTTTTCTGTTTTGTTTGCTAATTATTTAATGTTTGTTGTGTCCCTGATTTTGTCTTTATTCCCTTATGTTGTCTATATTTTGCAAAATTAATAAGGAACTTTTATTTTTTCTTTTACATTAAAATAATTCAGTTTTACCCATGATTAACTATATTTACAACTGCAGATTTGTTTCCCTTTGATATAATTTTCTCCCGTTTTACAGCTTCATTTATAAAATATTATTTTCCTCATATTTTTTTGTCCTGGATGTTCAGTTGTGCTTGAAAGTTTGCACACCCTTCCATTAAAGACAGAACAAAATCAGCTGCCAGTAAAACAAATTGAAATTGGCAAAAGTAATAATTGAAAATTATAATATTAAAAAGAAATGGAAATCATGATATAGTGCCTTGAGAAGGTATTCACCCCCCCTGATCTTTTTGACCTTCTGCCATATCAGGCTTCAAACAAAGATATAAAATTTTATTTTTTGGTGAAGAATCAACAAGTGGGAAACAATCATGAGGTGGAACAAAGTTTATTGGATATTTTAAAAGTAAAAGAAAAAAAAAATAGGTGTGCAACATTAACATTGAGTTAATACTTTTAGCGCCACCTTTTAATGCTGGCATGTCTGTCAGTTTTGCACAGAAGAGACTGAAATTTTTGCCCCTTCTTCCTCCAAACAGCTGCAGCTCAGACAGGTTGGATGGAGAGCGTTTGTTAAAAGCACTTTTCATTTCTTTCCGCAGAGTGTCGATTGGATTTGGTGTGGACTTTGACTTGGCCATTAAAACACCTGGATATGTTTGTGAACCATTCCACTGTAGATTTATCTTATAATTTTGATAAAGACCAACTATCGCCATGTGTAATAAGACTGTCATAACAAAATCTGGAATAAAATACCCTGTAGGTCTGTAAACACAAGCTTGTAATCTTAAACAATTGCATTAAGGTAATTTCTATTTGAACTAAGTTTCACTTAATGCTTAGATTTGGTAGTTTTAATTTATGTGTTAATTTCTATTATTATACTGACATCACACTTTGCATGTTTCATAAACTTTAGTTTAAAACTAAACCAAAAGTAAAATGCAGTGCATACAATTAGGAAAATGATTTCTTCCTTTATTTCAAGTTAGTGCAGTGTTTTACAAACCCCACAATAGTTCTGGCAGGACATCTCAAAACCAAAACTGATACTCAAATAAAACTGGAATGAACATAATTTTTACATTAAAGTAAGATATGATCGAATTAAAAATATGCAGAAATATGTGGGGAAACTTAAAAAGATGATAAAATCCAACAATTATGTACATAGAGATGAGATGAAGTACATGATTCCAATCTGTGTTTTTACAGGTACTTACAAGATAAAATTACAATTTTTTCTGTTAAATAAAAAACTTGGTGAGAAAGCTTTTCAACTTGTTTATTTTACAATGCAATTATTGCATTACGCTGAATCTGCAAACCTGCAAAGCTGAGAGTCTTTAGAGTGGTCAGAGTGTCTGCTCAGTCCAAAAAGAAAATGTTGTTGAACTGTGTTGCACAAAGCCTCTTTACTTCCTCTGAAATTAAAACAAAAACAGGAGAAGGTTGGGATCATTACACCATATTCTGCAAAGAAAATTAAAATGTTCATTTCCTGGTGGTGAAGACGTACCATTTACTTCAATGAGATTGGCATTTTTTTGGTTTAAGATCACATACAGCTCTCGCTGGTCGGACTTCTTACCGACAACCCAGTAGTCGGTCATAGCTTTCACGATGATTTCCTCGTCTTCATCAACCCTAGGAGGCAGATTAGCAGAAATAAGAGAATTTAAACAGTTTTTAATTGTGGTTATACTCAGACTTCTTGATGTTTTATAAAATGTGCTGTATGAGTGTAATTATAGGAGTCAGTTTCTAACATTTTAAAATAAATAATTTAGAGGTACCCCTATAACCTCACAGCATGTAATTTTGTTTATTTAGCTAAATCTGACACCTGCCAAAGAGTTGGTGAGCAAAATAAACTGAGGTGTCAGAGAAAAGTGTTGATGTGAGGCAGACGGTGATCATTTCTGTGCAAAGTCGACACAGAGCGGCTGTTTTAGCACATCTAAAGAACTTCTAATAATGAAACAAACCATGGAAACTTAAAAGTCCTTTAAGATTTGTTTACAAGAGCTTAAGTTACTTTTAATGCAGCAAAACAACATATATTTACTTTAATTCATGGCATTGCTCCCTTACATGCACATGAATTGAAAAGGTGGAGTTTCTCCTTCTATCTACTTTAACAAACATCCCATTAAGTAATAAAAAACATTTCATAAAGCTTTGTTACAGAAAATGCTGTACCTCGCAAAGTCACAGTTGATGTCACCCAAAATCTTCATGAGGTCAGGGTGGACTGAGGTGAGACACACACTGGCGGTTTTTCTCATGTGAATAGTGCTCTTCTCCGCCAGATTCATGTGGTTAAAGTAGATGAACTTAAACTGGGGCTCCTTCTCCGGCCTACAGGAACCAGATGAACAAAAACATTTCAACCGTGGATTACAGCTCCTCTGAAACTGGATTGAATCAGTTGCTTAATTCAAACAAGCCCTGGGTTTCTATCCATAGGAGGAGAAATTCAGGAATGATGTAAAATACCGGCTGAGGAATTTGGAGCCTTGTTATTTATTCAGTGCATTCTTTACCAAGTTGATTAGAAAGGAGTCCATCAGATTGCAAAAGCCGGTCTAAGATTACGGATCAGGAGCTAGCTGCCAGTGCAGCGGACCCGTCATTAATGGCATGCTTGTGTTACCTGGAACCATGATCTGCAGTAAGGTTAGAGTTCTGTTTGCTGCTGCCAGCTAGGCAGAGCTAACATGTTGACAGCTAATGCATCATTATCAGCCTCCTGTTGCTCATTTAATCTAATCTTAAATGTCATCGGCCTTAATGGGGCGTTATTTATAGAAAAAGCTAACTGCTCAGCCTTAAAATAATTAAATTAAGAATGTATTGGGATGATGTCATGTAAAAACAATCTTGCACAGTTTCAGGCTAAAGTTTGAGCAGAAAAAGGTTCTTCCTCTAAATGTGACCCAGATGCAGATGTAGGTTTTATTCCTAAACACAGAATACTTACCTTCTGGGAAATAATTATAAAACATTCAGCTACCCAAGTGTTTATAGTAAACAGCAAGGAAAAAATTGTTTTTTTTCCCTCGTTCACAAAGGATCTAAACCTACACATACAGGCTCAAACATACGCAGATACCAACTGATTCCTTTTGAGCAAATTGCTGGTAACCTTTAACTTTCTGCAGTTGGTATAAAGCTTCTGGAAAAACATTAATTTGATGTCCGACTAATCTTCCTGTCAGGAAACGGAGAGTTTAATCAAATGAGTTAGTCTGATGAAACAGACAGTTTGAAGGGTTTTCAATGGTTATTCCAAAGGATCAACGTTAGCCTGCGATAACCATCCAAGAAGCAGTGATGATGTGGGCTGGGAGAGCCTTCCTGTTGGCATCACTGTGCAAAAACTCTCCTCAACTAATCCAAAATATTACCCTTAGATAACCATTATCAGTTATTTAGCTGTGGAGTCTTTTTCCTCTGGCAAACTGAATCTGGGGTAGAACCGCTCTTTCTCAGCTCGGGCCAAAGCCTGACCTCAGCTCCAGCTTCACTAACATTGGAACTGTTTCAGTGCAAAACCGTCAGGGTGAGGCTCTCTAAATGAAAAGATCCAACTGCTAAGTGTGGTTATAGCAGCAACATGGTGAGGGTCCACAGGCACGTTACGCAGGGTGGATGAAATCACCATGGGATATGGTGACCTCCACCATTTACCAGTCCTGGATCTTAAACAGATTTATCCGAATCTGTGTCACAAGATGAGGATAAACAATTAAGTTTTTAAAACGTGCCAACAGGTCTCTCTGACAAATGAGAACTTGTGTCTCACTGAAAGTAACTGTATAAAAAAAAAAAAAAAAAGTTTGATGATAATAATAATAAACTAAGATTAACTGATATCAGCAGCAAAAAGCTTTAATTTTAGACACCATTATATGCAAAATAATAACAAAAGATAAAAACTAGTTTAGTAATCGATGAGGTAGATTAAAGGTAAAGTGGGGGATGTTCTTTTTCCGGGTGGATCATCAAAATAAGTGGCCCTCCTAATTTCAATCATTCTGTTGATATGTTTACGCAACGCCGTCCTACATGCTCATCCCCATTCTCACTTACTGGTGGTGAGTCTGACATAGGAAAAAAATTGCAAATCTTCTTATGGAAAGTAAGCTTGTATGAGCGTTGCAAACAGCAACTTTTAAACAGAGGATGCACGAGGAGAAATGGGCTTTTGCACGCTCTCACACGCGTTCCCTCTCAGGAGTGGGAACAGGTTGAGTATGTGAATTTTTTATTTATTTTATTTACAAAACTCCTCCACTAAACCTTTAACCTGAAAATGTTCAGACTATACTTTTAAGACGGCCTATGACAGAAACCAAACAATTGAGTCAGTCAGAGCTGGCTCAGGGATTCTTAACGGCTTCTAAGAGGATCGTTGTTTGCTGCTAATAAAGCTCATTTATGAGACAATGTTTACTTTTCAGGACATATGGATCACAGAATATCCACAACAGATAAATTCACCTTTATGTTGTTAACATCTTTACAAATGTTTTTGTATTATGATGGAAAAATGAAAAGCTCAAATGTCTTTAAAATCCCCAAATCAATAAATAATTTATGCTGTGGATGCGGATGCATAAACCTCTGACTGAAGCTTAATTTGTGGAACACAAACTTTTTGATGCCGGGACAATTTATGAGTCAGTTTATAACAGGAAATCAATTAGAAGCTCATAGATCACATAGAGGTTTTTAAGATGGTTTCTGATCCTTTTCAGGACTAAATTAAATGTCAGAACAACGTGGATGACTGATACTGTTCAGAAGATGAGGACTAACTGAGAGATCTGCACTGACCCAGAAATCCTGCGGTTTATTGTGAACTGTTCACATATATCTGATGCCAGCAGAGTGAGCTGGGGGCCCACCAAGCTGTCCAGCTGCTCACAGAAGTCCCTGGTCAGCTCAACAGAAGCTGGAGAAATATGGTTAGAAGAAGAAAGTCAGTTCATTTTATGAAGAAGTGGATAAGATGCCTTGTTTTAGCTTTAGATGAAAAAAAAGGCTTAAATGAGATAAAATTTGAAAACAGTTATAAGAATAAAGGTTTAAACTTACCACTGATCATAAAACAAGCAGCAGCGCTCATCGCCTGCAAAGGAAAACCAAAACATAAAACACGTTGGTACAGGTTTCATGGAGAATCTAGGTCAAAAAGGTTAAAAATTCACACTAATCGGATGATAAGCACTGCGGGAAATGCTTCATTTTAAAATTGAGCCATCTAATCCAGAAAAACCCATCAACAGAGAGGAAAATATTTAATCCTAAATCTAGTATAATAAAAAAGAACTAAAATCCCCTCCATTACAGATTAGTTTAGAAAATCATCCATGAATTGACACAAAATAGGAGCATACAGTAGGAACTTAACAAAAATAAAATAGAATAGGGACTGGTTTATTTCCACACACCTTATAAACGATGAGATGCAGCTCTTCGTAGCCATCCTCTGCACTGACAAATATTTTTGGAAATCGGAACTTGGCCTCTGGATCTTTAAGGTTAGTAGGTCCTGTCAGAAACCTAAGAGAACAAATGGAGACCAGGGAGTGAGACCTTAAAGCCAATTTTTAATTTAACATGAGTTTATAGTTTTTAAAGACATCTGGAGGCTTTAAAGGAGGAAATATTCACTGATCTTTAAAGTCCAGAATCTAAACAGGTCTGGGCACCGTCTTAATCTACAGCATGAGCTTTATTGTTAGGGCGTGTTTAGCTGAGACCTGAAGGCAACATTTAATGCTGCAACAACAAAAAAAAAAAAATGCAACTTTACAGATAATTAACTGGAACAAAAAATGAAACTTTTTATGAGCTTTAATGAGTTATATCAAGAGGCAAGCTACTGTTAGCCTAGCATAGCCGCAGACATTTCCCTCAGCCAACATTAGCATATTTTTTCAGCAGTTGGACATAGAAGAGTCAGCTGCACCCCCCACTTCCCAAACAAAGAACCTCATGTTATCATCAGCTGTGCGGTCAGATAGGAAATAATTAAGAAAGAAAGTTTAGAAGCTCATGTAATATAAAAAACTTTTAGACCCCCCAAAAATAACCTGACTATGTTATACAAAATTTACTAGTTGTTAGAACAGATATCCAAAAAAAGGCGGTCAATTTTTGAGGAGAATAAAAAAAATAAATCACCCCCATTCATTTTCTCTTCTTGCCAAACTGTTAAAACGTTTAGCATTAGCCAAACAATGACATTTTATTTTTTAGCCTAAACAATGTGTTTGTCTTTGTAACACATGGGGCCACAATACATGGAAATTAGAGACTGACATTTTTTAGGGAGTCCCACGGGTCACGGGGATTCCGATGGGATGGGAGTCAGTATTAGGCCCCGGCCCACACGGAGTCAAAACTTGAACAGCGTAAACGCTGATATTTTCCAAAACGCTTTGCCGTAAAGACGAGCTACGAAAATAAATGTGTAGCCGCCCAATAATTAATGCATGAAAACGCTGCAAAATGTATGCCAGGGGCTGTAAAGTGGCGCTTGTGAAGGTGCCAAAGCAAAAATAGCGACTCTAAATGTTGGGCATGCGCACTAATATTTATACATATGGTTGTTCTGCGGGTCTATTTTTCTGGTTAAGTCAAATTCAGGTGCTGAACTTATGTTAATGCGATATTGCTCTGTTCTTTACTGGAGATATTCCAGAAGAAAGAAGATTCTGTTGTAAGCCCGACAGCAGGGGTGAGTAGCATTAGCAGCATAGCGCGGCATTATTGTTGTTGTGATACTGAATTACGCCCACATGTGTGTTTAGAGGCGACAGCTATTACCACGCGCGTGTAAAAATGCGGTTAGAGCGAAAGATGGAAAACGCCGAAACGCGCGCTTTCAAATCTTCCCACTCTGAAGGCTGAATAAAAAAAAAAGATGGCTTACAGACCCCGACGCCCGACTTACCGTGTGGATGAGAGGCTGGTTTGGTGAAAAATTTGTGCCGTTTAGGCCGGGTTTACGATATTGCCGTTATTGGGCGGGGCCTGAAAGTAACGATCAACGCGATTGGGACGGTACAGGATTAAACATTAACGGAACGCAGACGGGAACAGGAGCAAACTAATAATAACTAAAAAAAAAAAAAAACTAGGATCGATGCCAAAAATAAAATAAAAATAGAAAAGAAAAATTCAGTACTATGCCAGCTATTTTTGTAGTTTTTTTTCTTGAAGCCTACACTATAATGCTGAGTCAAAAAAAACTACACGACCCAAAAACCATTTATCATTATTATTCCTTTTACTTTAACTGACCTTTACTAGAGTTAGAAACAGGAACTTAACTGACCCTTCATAGAAATTCAGATTCAATGTATGGGCAGAAATCTTATTGAAGACAACAAGAATGGGAGTGGTGCAGGAGGCGGGGGTCATTCTGAATGGGAGTGGGAGTAATTTCACCAGGAGTGGGGCGGGACAGGATTTAGATTTTCTACTCTGGCCGGGATCGGGATACCATGTTTTTCTGTGGGAGGGGACGGGACAGGAGTGAAAATCCACTCCCGTGTCAGTCTCTAATGGAAAAACACAAAAAAAATAAATTGAGGGACAAAGAGAAAAAAACAATTTAAAGAAACCCTGTACTGAACCGGACCCACAGTAAGAGAAGGAAGAAGAGAACATTTTGAAAATTTTGTCTGCTTCGATGATAAATTTTTTTTCTGAATGTTTAGGTGTTTTTTTTATTTTACACTTAGTTGAAGCTTGTAATTAAATGTTTAGTAAGGTTTTAGTTAAAAAATAAAAACGCTTCTTAATTGGTTTGTTGATAGAATGCTTTACAGCAAGAAAAACAAACAAACTGTCTCACAGTCAAATAATTGAATATATAAAGTGGCTCAATCTAGAATCAGATTTCCAGTTTCTAATATTATAACTCTAGCAGTATTTTTTATGAAGCAGCTGAGGAACAGATGAGACAGTCCATCATTCCGCCGATTGAACAACTGTTATGACTCTGAATCTATGAGGAAATGTTCAGTCCTCTGAAAAAACACCAACAGTGAAGAATCCAAAATGTTTGGATAAACCTGAACAAATTGGTTTTAAGTCTCTTGATTTAAGAGTTTCCATGAAAACTATTAAAGTATACATGTCATTACAATGAAAGCTTTAGTCCAGGCCAACAGAAGTACAATGGTTGGAAAATGTGTTTTCCTTACTGAAGAACAGATGAGGCTAAATCCAATGGAACACAAATAGTGTTAATTTTCACAAATTAAATACCGAGAAAACACCTGCATTATGATTGAAAGGCTGATTTTACACCAGCTGAAAGGAATCCAAGAGATGAATTATAACCTGCCTGCTTTGTGATGTACACAGATGACACTGGCAGAATAAATAAAATCACATTTTCTGCCAGATTACAGCACTGCAGGAGGCAGGATTAAGGATAAAGGAGGACTTACCTCCCATAGTGCAACAGATTTCCCGTGACTTCAGGCCTCAGAGGAGAGTCTCTACCAGCCAACTGCAGAGGGACAGAGAGACGAATAAAAAAGGTTTCAGAAATCATGTTATTTTAGAAAAAATAATGTTTTAGATCCTGATACAGGATTCAAAGGTTTAGGGACAAACTAAATTCATTGTTACACTCTAGTGTCTCTGGCTTCTTGTGATCTGTTCAAATAATTTAGTCCAATGAATTTGTTTACTTCAGCACCTTGCAAAAGTTTTCAAACCCACTGATATCTGAGCACATGTAATTAGATCATCTAGTATTAGTACATTTTGGAAAGAAAAGAATTACAAATGGACGGCAAACTCATCTCTCAGCCATTAAACTTACACAATTCTTTAATTATCTGAGACTGAATGAGTGTCCATTTTCTGTAAGCCATAATAATCTCTTTAAAAAGTTCAAATTCAAAAGTACATTTTCTAAAATGGGAGATGAGATGTTTAATTTGTTCACAATGTTCCAAGTTTGAGTTGATCTTTTCCATTTCATGAGGTCATCATCCTACTTATGGTGACCAGGCTTTTAGCAAGGAATTATTTTATAGTTTGTACACCTTGGTGTACCATATATAGGCGGCGAAAATTTTAAATTCAGACTCTATAAAGCAGCATTTCCTACATTCTGAGGTAAATGTAGCTAACTTTTTGTCTTGTTCCAACACTAATTTTGTCCCGATTATGGGAAGTATGTTTGCTTGACTAAAGGTGGATATTTCATAATGAAGATGTTAGATCTTTAGGTAGAATATTCTGATTCATAGGTTGATTCAAACAACCAGAAAGTCTAATGCTACGTTCACACGGCACGTGATTTCAGCAGCAACAAAGTTTCTGCTGCTTCATTTCTGATGCTTGTCCATATCAATGTTAGACATCCATCAAAGTGTGTTCAGATGCATCTGATGCTTCTGCTGCTCCTGTGTTCACTGACAGAGAGCGGATTTGCTATATTTGCTGTGATCAGTGGGTAAAAAGTAGCTTTAATATTTTTATGTGAGAAAGTCCAACTGAAAACATGGTCTGTGCAGTCTGTTCATCAGGATTATGATCCTTTCTTAAAAAGTATTTCTCTATTAGAGCCGCTCAAACCTCCACATACTGCGTTAGGCCCTCCCCTGCTGTTGGTGGCGGCTGGAAGTAGATGTTAGTGTTTTTCAGGTATGTTGCTCAAACTGCAGGCACCACAATAATAAAAGAACACATTTTGCTGGCAGGTTTGGATTTTTTAAGTTAGTTTAGGCATTAATAAAATTTTCAGTTCAGTGATCTTCATCAGCAGCGCTGTCTGTCTCCCTGCCTGCTACCAGATAAGCTCCTCTCATTGGTTGATGTCATGATCAAGCAGCAAAAGTTCTAATTTTCCAACTCCAGCTTTTTTTGCCTGTGAAATTTTTAACATTAGAGTGAATTTTTCAGAAGAGAAAAAAGGGGAAATTTCTCATTTTTGACAATGTGCTATCTAATAGCCTGATGGTGACCCATCTCCTCTCAGCATCTAACAGAGTTTCTCATAGGATGGTTCTGTATTTGTTGTTTCCATTAAACCTTGATCAGCTTCCATGTCGCTGCTGAGAAGCTTCCTAACAGCAGAAACATTTTTGACCTTAGAATTTAAACATTTTTGGTTGAACCGATAAAGTTTTCCAGGCACAGTGACACAGTTACACTTCCATCTACCTCAGGCTCCGAATGCCTGGGAAAAAGAGACGTGGTCAAGTATTTGTAAAGGATCCTCATGTCGTCCTGTTCCAGCCCACTCCTGCACAAACATGGAGACAAAAAATAGAACCAATCACTTTTAAACCATTAAAATAATCATTAAAATGCTTCCTCTTTTGCAACAGAGAGCATATCACTTATACAGTAATAATTAAAGAACCTTTTCCCTGTCTGTAGAAGGTTTTCTGTGAATTCCTTTAGTTGACAGCCATGTATTTACCTACGGATTATGGAGGCTAACATTATGTGACTAGTCAAACCACAAAGAGGATTAGGTTCATGTCTAGTACCACCTCTGTTTATTCAGTGTTTAATTATTAGTTTACACACTCTAATATTGTGATTCTACCATTGTGAGAAGCTGCAAATATGCAGTGTTTGTTCTTAGAGGAGTGGGAGCGGACAATATTCACAGAGACTAGATTAGTTGGACAAGCTTGCAAAGTTTTAAGCATTGGTACCAGATAAGCTGGTCGTTATAGAGGAAGGACGTGTATTTGATGAGGCTGAGGCTCTCCTCCACTCTGTTAACAAATGACTGAATCTTCAGGTAGGTCATCTTGTCCAGCGGAAAGAAGCTGATGCCTCCGAATACATCCAGCAGGTCACAGGACTGCAAGTGGAGCGTCTGCAGATACTGGAATGCCCAGAGAGAACACGCAGACACATACAGAGACAAAAAAAAGCAAAGAAACGGATTAGTTTACAAAAGCTTGTTTACAAGGCAATAAAGACAGCAGACTAAGCAGATCTTGACCGGTCGGCTGCAGAAGCTTCTGCATCATTAAAAGGATAAGATATCCATCTGACAATCAAGGTCAGATACAGAACACCGTAACGTCTACTTTCCCTCCGTGTGTACATTACACATCGGAGAGGGAAGCCTGGATCCACTTCGGGTGTTTCCTAATTAGAAATGAATTTTTAAAACTTTTCTACAGTGTTTAATCCAACAGTTCTGTTGCTGCTGAGGAAGGAACGTATAATGCGGGTCGGGAAGGACCAAGAAATTAAACACGACTGCAAACAGGTCCCAACTGTTTACAAAGGCACTAAAGGAGCCACCTGAAATAATCATCAAATACTCAGAGAGGATCTCAGTGCTTGTGAAAACACCAGCCGTCAGGCTCTGGTGACTTTTTATGGAAGCCATGGTGGAGTTAATTTGACACACTGTGCTAAAGACAATATGTACAGTCAAAAACAAGTCAAAACATAAATACACCTAGCAACAACATCCAGTAGAAAAGAGTCATTGGACAGATGTCAGCGATATTTACCCTGTAGAAAAACTTTTCAAGCTTCTGAATGAGCAGCTCCACTCCACCCGCTTCCATCGCTCGACCAAAGGTGCCGTTAAATAGCTGAAAAAGAGAAGTCATTGTTAAACTCTAAGCACATCTGAGGGTTCAGGTTATCAGGATATTAAAGTCATAGCTATAACTTTTAATCAAAACGATCAACTTCTCAAAAATATGAGAAATATGTCTAGAGGTGCAAAATAAAAGCATCCATTTTACTGAAAAAAAAGGTTTAAAAACAGCAGGTTGCTTTATAAATTTTGACGGCTGCATTAAATATTTACTTCTGGTTGTGAAGCCAAAGTCAGCATGAAAGATTCTGCACCAATAGGAAAGCAGGTTAAAGTCATGTGAGAGATTTCTCCTTGATAGAGCTGGCTTTTCTATGAGTTACGTTTCCCAGCCTCCTTCTGACCAAATTAAATTGTAGCCCCTCCCTTCTGTTCCTTCACCTTTCCTGGGGTCAACAATAGGAACACTATCCAGGTTAGATCAGTAACTCCAAACTGCTGTGGTGAATCTGAACGGCATTCAGCCTTATGGACACCAACAGAAGACGAAGAAGGAAGGATATTTGCTTTACAGAAAACAACCATTTGACAAAAGGAACAAACAACTGAAACTCTCCATTAAAATGCCAAACCTGCGAAGGTGTGAACATTAGCATGTGTCACACAAATACAGGTGAAGAAGTAATGCATTTTTCCAAAACTCTGTGAGGTGGGCTGTACCTTTATGTTCTGTCACACAAAGGATTGTGGGGAAATCTTTTAGCTCTTAGCAGGGGAGCTTCCTATTAGGGATGGAGCGGTTTATGAAAACCGTCCAGAACCGTTCGGTTCTACTGTCTCTGTTCGGTTCAGCGTGTGTTGTGTTCGGTTCATGCGCTGCTCCTTTTTCTCATAGGCGAAGCGTTTACACTCAGAGCAGAAGGTGGCGGTACTGCGACCAAAACCAACCACCAGTAGTAAACAAAAGAAGAAGAAGTGAAGCAGCTTAGCCAGGCGTAGCAGAAAAAATCAGTTGTTGTGGAGAATTGTGGGTATGGCGGTGGGAAAGAACAGGAGTTGGAAGACGCAGCGCCCAGCAACACTTTATATAGGTCTGCTGTATGGGACCACTTTGCATTTAGAGTGACCTACGATGGCCGGCGGAAAGAAAGTTGTGGATAAAGTGCAACAGTGTGCAAGCATTGTGCAACACGCACGTTTTTGTTTATGCTAACAGCAACATGACCAACATGTCAGGCTAACCCCGAAATCCCACATACTCCGTCAGCAACCCCCGCTCCACCCTGCTGCGCTCCAGACCGGCTGCTCAAAAGCAAAGCCTACAGCCTCCACTGTGGCTCCCGTCCCCGCTCCCCTCTGAGTCCCTTGGAGATGGCAGAGAGCATGCGCCAGATGATTAAATTCAAAGCAGCAAAAACATACGGAAATGATCCAGGGTTTCAGCGGATCATTAAAAATAATTACAATTCATTAATTTTTTTTTTTTTTTTCATTAATTTCATTAATTTTTATGGGATTTCAGTGTAACAATCAACATATACGAACTGAACCGAAAACCGATGACGAGAAACCGTGAACCGAACCGAACCGTGGATTTTGTGAACCGTTCCACCCCTACTTCCTATGCTTTATGAACTGGTGATAGGAAGTATACTGCTTCCCCTTCCTAGCTCCTTCCTAACTAACAGAACTATTCTGATGGAACTAATTATTATGCACCTCTACCTTCGCTTGAATGTCCTCCCCAATTTTCAACATTGGAAACGAGCCCCAAATTAAAGCCAAAAATCCCAAACAGGAAACAAATCGATGGTGAACATGTCAAGATTTTAATCAGTGACGACTTAAAATAGAATAGGGGCTTAGAAGCTATGCAGATGTTCCCACATTTCTTCTGAACAGGCAGATAAAACATATTTGGTAAAGTTAACTAAAGGTTAGTATTTGGAGACCTGGCAACCGGCAGGCGAACAGTACGGAACGAGAGCGACTGAGACGAGTTAAAGTTGTAGCTTTCACCTTCAAGGACGCAGCGTTGTTAATGCGAACTAGAATCATATATTTGGTGATTGATCAAGATTAACAAATTTGAAAAAAATATCAAATTGTCTAATAATTTACTAATCAAATTGTTTCCTGCTGTAATAGTACAGACTCTAAAACTTGGCACTTGCTGATAGAATAACCTACTTACAGCAGTAATTAAGACAAAACTGCATGGATACAAAGAAACATTTTAAAAAAGTATAATATATCTTAACTTTAAAAACAAAATTGTTTATTAATATATTTGTAAAATTAAATTTGCATGAACGGATATTATTTACCCCTTATTTACTCTGTCATATGCTATTAATTTTAATCTGTGCAATGAGCTTTTTCTTTATTCAAATGTTAGCCTTAATGTGAAGCAGCCTCTGATGCAGGAATAATTCTTACCTTGTACATGCTGTAGCACTGCCGAACCACTGCACCATAAACCGTATCCTACAAGGAAAACATGGTGGAAAATTGAAATGAGAAGGTTAGGAAAAAATTGCATCAATAGGTAAATGAATAAAATGAATTAAAAGTATCTGTTTTTTTTGTGTGATTCCAGTGCTTCTTAAGCAGCAGATTAATTAATAAAGTGATTCTGATTAACCAGCTCCTAATTAAGACCCACTGCTACAGTCAAGTTGAATTCTAACAGATTTGGTTTTAAAGTATTTTTATTCAGTCAACATATTCTCTCACTGAAAGAATCAATTCATGCTTTTGGATTGCCACATCCACAATAACAAAGTGAATCTAAAAATTAGCAGAGCGAGCTAAAAATTAGGGAGATGGTACAGAGGGCCTTCAACACCAAAGGTTTGAAACTCTCTCCTGGAGATAAATCATCATAATACTGGTAAGTACATTAATCCCAGAGAGGGTTTGACTTTTTAAAAGGGTACTAACAAGTTAAAACATTTCCTTTTTAAAAACTTTATTTAAAATCTTATTTTCACTCAATAAAGAGCAGAACATATTCTGGACAATAAGAACCTGATAATAATATCATATCACATGTATTTAATCTATATTTCTGCTTTAGTCTGTGGGTCAAACAATAATTCATAGTTAAGATATATTTATTTACAACTAATAATTAATAAAACCCTCGGTCACCTTTCACCACTAGAGGTGCTAGACCTGTAAATGCAATTTTGGTGCCCTGAGAGCACAAAGCAATTCTGAACTATCACAAAATGAAAGAGATTCCCTCGATGTTTTGGAATCTAATAGCAGAAAAAAAAAAGCATAAATCTCAACAGAAATAAACATTTATTGCTTTTTTTGTCTTTTATAAAAGTAATACAATCATTTTGGGTTTGTTTTTTTTTTGTTACAGACCCATGATACTTAAACTGAGGTAATTTTCTCAGTTCATCCGCAGCCCTTTCCTTTTTACAAGCACCAACTCACAAGTATTTCCTCTTCTTGATACTCTATCGTTGGAGGTTTGCCATCTTTGTTCGGCTTCTCAATCATTGGGTTTCGAACAACCTAAGGAAAACATAAACAAGAAAATAAAAAAACCCCACAAAGCATTAAAGTTACTAAAGATGAAAACAAGTCCACAGCGATCAAGAAATCTTTGAAGGTTATTTACCATGACTATCCAAAAATGTTCCTCTGGCTCAAAGAAAAACTGCCGATTCTTCTGTGTGTGCAGAGATTTTGCTGGTTTTGTTGGACAGAAAGTCCTGAAACACAAAAGGAAGGGGAATGGAAAAATATAGAACAAAAAACAAAGCTCCTTTGTTCTCTATAATAGTTCTGATATGCGTCAGTGAGCAAGCACACACTAATTAAATAATTTCCCTGTTCTGTCAAAGATCACTTTTCATGGATGAAAACTACACTTTATGGCTACATTCAGCATTAATGCTCAATTCTGTTTATGTTTTGTGAAATCTGTTTCTTTTGCGTGGTCGTTCACATTTAAAAATATATGCGACTTGCATGTGATCTCCCGAGCAGTACAGCACGCAATGTTATCACAAGCTAGCCTACTCTGTGTTTAAGAAAGTAAACATGGATGGTAGTGCTGGAGCGCATCTAGCCATCTTTCCTAACCTCAGCAGGCACATTAACAACACAATCTTTTCTAGATCTTTTAGAGGGTGCAAAGGACCTTTAAGTGACTAAACATAAAGCTGCATCTACCATGAAATAATAATAATAGAACTTTATTGATCATACATTGGAGAAATTTACCCCTGCATTACCCCATCCCCTGGGGAGCAGTGGGCCGCCATCATAGGGTGCCCGGGGAGCAGTGTGGGGTTAAGAGTTTTGCTCAAAGACCCAGAATGCAGGAATCAAACCAAGTACTTGCAACTTTGTTAGAGCACAAGCGCACTGCTCTAACCACTAGACCAAAACCCCCCAAGAAAGAAGGTCCTACTAAGATTTAAACTTAGATCTATGGATTCAGAGTCCAGAGTGCTAACGATTACACCATAGAATAGCGTAGCTCAAAACATATCCCAGTGTCAAACTGATCCAGTCTTTGAAGAGACCTAAATCCATCTAAGAATTTGCAGCAATACTTAAAAGCTGATTTTCAGACACTTCATTCAGTCTAATGTATCTTCAGCCATTTTACAAACAAAAAAGGACATGATCAGTCTTAAGATGAGCAGGCTGTTAAAATACACGCCACAATGGCCTTCCAGCTGTTAGTGCAGCGGAGCGTGCGATATTGATCAATGAGAGGAGGATACCAATGCAACAACACACTTCAGATTCGTATCTAGAAAAGATTCAAAACCTCTTAAACATTTTCCTCCTTTCTTTACATTTATGCATGACAGTGTTTTTATATCACAGAAAACATCCATTCATTTTAGGTTTTGATGTTACCAAAAAGAAGGAATATTTTTGCAAAGGCATTTCCTATAAAAAGTATTAATTTTACCTTGTGAACTGAACAATTGCTTCACAAAGGCCCACGTTTCGGATTTTCTCATTCTTCTCGACCTCACTTGGGTGGTAAAACAAAATCTTTTTCTCTTCCTAAGTGGAAATATTTAAATGAATTAAAATCGTTCAAAAACAAGATAAAAGGACGCCATCCACTGAAAGTCCTGCTCACCTCTCCTTCGCGTGGTCCAAGCGTAGGGTTATAAATGAAAAAACTCAGAAGGGATTGTGTGAACTGTTTCTCTTGCGCTCCTGAGGCCATTTTGGGACTGGAAAGGCACAAAGACAAAAAAAAAAACCTTCAGTTTCAATTAGGTCACACCAGTACGATCTCTGAATCCTTCTTACCTTATCATTAGCATTAGTGTAAACTGTATCTGGGTTTCCTTTCTTCCAGTGACAATCTGGGTACCATGCCGTTTGCCTACAGGACAAAATAATTAAATAGAACTTCTAAGCTTCATCTCTCATTAAAATGCAGTGAGATGTTAGTCAGCATCAAAGCTCAGCAACCTTTAAAGAGAGACATTTTTCCCTTTAATTCATTTAAATAAAACATGGTTAGAGTTCATAGTTTGTTTGATAAATATCTACAATAAAAAGTTTGTTTGAATTTTTTACAAAATCACAATTTGCTTCATATATATTATGCTTTAAAAAATGGGGTGTAAATCTTCTGCAAAACCATGATAGCTATATGTTCTTCTATTGGATGATATTTGTGTAAAATGGTGTAAAATCAATAGAATAATAAAGTGCTGTATGGAAGAAAACCAAAAACATTAAAAGGTCAGTACATCAAAATAAGTAATTCAGTGATTTCTAAGTTATTGGCTTTTAGTTGGTTCTTCAAAATCTTAACAGATTCCACTGACCTCAAACTAAATAGCAGATGGTTCAAATCACCTGCTAAGGATATACTGATGTAAAAGGAATGAGATGTAAGCTGATGCTTAACTGTTCAAAGCCCAATAAGTGAGAATAAGATCTTAAACTGTTATCTGGAGTCAATGGGGAGCTACAGAAGCAGCAGCATGATATAAGAAAACCTAATGTTTGGTTACAACTCTAGCAGTAACCTCTTGTCTCTACATCATTTCATGAATAATAACAACAATAATAATAATTATAATAAAAAAAAACATGAGGAAATCAGACCCAACATGACCATCTGAAGTAAAAGTCAAAATTTAACAGAATTTCTGCTTAAAAGGCTGATTGACCAAATCCTTTACATTAAACTTGTATGTTTTCTGGAAAATAACAATAATATCCGTGTTATCTTTATTATATTTTTTTCCTACTTTATACACAGTCTGATCATTTCTCTAAGACATGAGGTTTTGATACTTAATTTTGCTTTAGAGATAAGTGCAAATAATCAGTTTAGGAGAAATGTGAGACATCTCTCAAAGTCCTTAGCGTTTGTCTAAGCAGCTCTAGATGTCAGAGTTTATTTACTTTATTCGAAAATAACTGATTTCTAAAAAAGGACTGGTCTCCTGTAGTTTGCTGTTTGATGCTTAAAGTCTATAAAAGAGTGAAGCTGACAAGCCGGCAAAATCTCACGAAAAGAAGAAAATGAACCAAAAAATGAGCGTCAAATGTCTTTCAAAGCCAGAGTGTTGCACTAAAATGTTACAAAGTGCATTCAGATGTTACAGAGTTAGAAACCTGACGAGAATCCAATAACTTCTTCCCATTATTTGTAGCTTAGCCACTGACACAGCTAGCAGAACCTAGCCAACATGCTAACCGGGTTCCCGAACCTAACTTTACACGTTCGTTAAAAATTAAGTAAGCACTCACCTTCCAGACAATGCGACCCACACGTTCAGATGCACCTAGATATTGTGTAAATAAAGGAGAATGGGGGGAAATAACTCACATCGCTCACATTATAGCACTTTTAAGCGTTCATTTCCTGCTTTTGACAGTGCGGGGTCACACACTCAGATGTCCGGGTAATGGGGACTTCCCACTAATTAAGGTTCCGACTGCAGTCACAGTGTGTTACACAAGTTGGTCTGGTGCAGAGATGGCAAAAGTACTCACTTTCCATACTTGAGTAAAAAGTACAGATACTTGTGTTAAAAAAATACTCTGGTAAAAGTGGAAGTACTAATTAAACTTCTTTACTCAAGTAAAAGTAACAAAGTACAGGCTTGTAAATTTACTTAAAGTGTGTAAAGTAAAAGTAGAAACCACTTTTTCATGCCGTTTGCCTACATTTTAAATGGATGTCTGCTAATAGGACTAGATCTCCTCATTGTGTTCATTTTCAATCATCTGTCATCTAGTCCCATGCTACTATGCTAATGCCACCGCCACCAAGCTGCAATGATTTGCCGCGAATTAATCTTGTAGTGGTGCGTCAAATGCAACGTAGATTCCCATCCAATTAGATTGAATTTGGTATTGATGACGTGAAAAATAATAACGGTAACTCCATTGAAATGATTCAAAACTAAAGTAACGAGCCAATTTTTAAAAATGTAAGGAGTAGAAAGTACAGATATTTGTGTAAAAATGTAAGGAGTAGAAGTAAAAAGTCGCCATAAAAATAAGTAGTAAAGTAAACTAAAAATGTCAGAAAAATCTACTTGAGTACAGTAACAAAGTATTTGTACTTCGTTACTTCCCATCTCTGGTCTGGTGACATTACCAAAGGCACAATGAAGCCGATAGGACTTTTTTCATGGTGTTCTTGCTGTCTTTCCTATTAATTTTTTATGTTTAATTGTAAGGGGACGCGGGGCAGGTGGGAAGTATGGGGTTACAGGTGTACATACAAGTATGGATTAAGAACAGTGCATGGATTTGGGAACAGGAAAGCACATGAAAAAGGTTGATGAGAAAATCCCCCTGTTTTAAATCAAACTATTAAAAAACCATGTTGTCTGGTTCAAGAAAAAATATTCTGTTTAAATAAGCACTGGGAAATCACATCTCTATCGTGATAACATAGGCTACATTTTGGACGTAATCTGCACAGAAGATTATCAAGCAGTAGGCCTATAGAATTAGCAACAGTTCAAGTTTTGTTTATCATTCTCATCATTGCAGTTTGATTCAGCTTCTCCATCCACTGAAGCTTTAATCAGGACTCAGGGGTCATCGCAATCAAACTCTGTCTCGAAGGCATAAGTTTGGATGGATCTCTTCAACTAAACATCAGAGGCGTAGCCAGAACATGTTTATAAGGGTGGCCAGGCAATAAACACTGTACAGTGAGGGGGGGCCGAAAGCGGATAGGCATCAGAACCTCAGGGTCAGTCTACACTGTTCCAAAAGGAAAATTAACGAGCAAAACATCCATTCAAGGCAGGACTATTTAAATTTTTTACTATAAGGAAGTCCACAGACTGTAGTTAAAAGCCTTCAGCTGATCCAAAATGCTGCAGCCAGAGTTCTAATGAAAATTAAAAAGAGAGATCATATCTCCTATCCTGGCTTCTCTTCATTGGCTTCCTGTTAAATCCAGAATAGAATTTAAAATCCTCCTTCTCACATATAAAGCCTTAAATGACCAAGCTCCATCTGATATCAGAGATCTGATTGTTCCTTATGTTCCTAACAGAGCACTTCACTCTCAATCTGCAGGTTTACTAGTGGTTCCTAGAATTTCTAAAAGTAGAATGGGAGGCAGATCTTTTAGTTATCAGGCTCCTCTCCTGTGGAACCAACTACCAGTTTTAGTCCGTGAGACACCCTGTCTACTTTTAAGGCTAGGCTTAAAACTTTCCTTTTTGATAAAGCTTATAGTTAGAGTGGCTCAGGTTATCCTGAGCTATCTCTATAGTTATGCTGCTATAGGCTTAGACTGCTGGAGGACATAGGGACCCCTTTTTCATCATTCTGCTTGATTCTCCCACTCTGTAGAATTTGTTAGTTTAATCTCTGACATTCTGCTTTCTTTGCTTTTTCTCTTAGTAGCTTCATCTGGTCTTTTTGGCTGTGACTCCATCATGGAGAGAAATATCAACTGTGCTGCTGCCATCAACCTTTTTCCTTTTGTTTTTTGAAGATGTTGGAGCTTGGCCTGTTGTTCAGTGTAGTTTTATTTCTGTGACTAACTGTATGTGTTCTCTTTCATCCATTGACATGGGAGCTGGCTCGGAGCAGGCCTGCCTGCCTGGCTGTGCGTTTCCTGAATGGGGCCGCCTGTGGGAGCTGGTTGAGTCTTTTATATCTCTGCTTCTGTCTCCTTGAACCCCAGTCGGCCTCAGCAGATGGCCGCTCACACTGAGCCTGGTTCTGCTGAAGGTTTCTTTCTGCTAAAAAGGAGTTTTTCCTCTCCACTGTCGCTACAAGCATCCTTGATGCGAGGGGGATTGCCTTATGAGTCAATGAGTGCGATGCAATCAACTGGTTTTCCTAGATAGAAAAACTGAATCAATCTGACTGTATATAATCTGGTGAACTGTAAAGTGCCTTTAGATGACATGTGTTATGAATTGGCTCTATATAAATAAACTGAATTATATAAAATTAAACATATTAGGATCGTGATTAAGCTTTGGCCTGTCTTCACATGAAGATAACCATTTTATAATTAGTAATATATTCAGTTTTAAATAAAATCATTTATAATCTATGAGAAATATGACATCACTTCCAATAAAAACGCTTAAAAGTATATAAAGGTCTAAGAAAATATAGCATATTTTTACATGATGTTTGAAACCGCCTCTGTCTCATAGTCTGTTGGACAATCTGCAAGGTTATCAGTCCTGCTACTGTGTATCTTAATGTTGATCTAGACTAGAATTTGCCTGTTGTCTCTGGGTCTGAATATAGAATGGCTAAGATACTGTAAGCTCGTGTTGGGATATTAAGTTTAATGCCCATCCAGGTAGGATGTCACATTAATGTTGTGGATTTATATTCTATTCAATTCCCAGCCAGCTTGGAATTTATATTTCTGATACTTTAAGATGTTTATTGTCCTCCCCGGTAGGCGTGGTAAAACATCTTATTTAATCAGATATTAATTTGGCTGTTTTATATTGTTTATGTGTACATACAAGTATGGCACTAATCATGGTCAAATAGTTAATTCTGCACATACATGGAATAAATTCACTTCAACTTCTGTTCAAAATATAAGATTTTATTAACAAAAATCATTAAGCTCCAAGTCAAACATATTTCAGTTCAATACTCTTAACTAAAACTAGTGAAACTGAACTAAACTAAACTAGTATGTACAGAGAGGAAGGGGAAACATGGTTGAAAACCATATTACAGTTTAAGGTGGATTTTGTGTTTGAAAACCAAAGTTTATCTGGAAGAATTTGGGATATGATCAAATTAGCTTTTCACTAATTTTAAAGAAATTGGAATGTTTCAGACCAATTCACAATGCAAATCCATGAGGTGAATGAAATATTATTTGGCCAAATAATGTTTTATTAAATGATTTGCTTAATCAAGAATAAATCAATAACCCCTAGCTAAATGATTCTTTACCCTCTTTGAAATAGCTAGCAGCGAGAACATCAGGATTCCACTAAATGACTCTTGGTCATACTTGGTAATGGAAATGTAATGAGCATCTGAGGAACACCTGAACACTAATGTTATATCAGTGTTTAAATCCTTAGTGAAATAAAGCTTGTCAAAGCTTATATTACTATAGCATAGCAGAGCATGCAGTCCATCCTGTTAGCTTGTCTCTACTCATTATGACGGCCCTGCTGTGCGGTCAGGTGAGCATATGTGTAAACTGCCTAAACTAACACTATCAATCAAAGGTCCTCTAAGTGGGAGGCGCTTCCATTATGCGGCCACCTGGTTGGTATTTAAGGAGCACCGCTCCATTTAGGAGTGTTGGTGTTCCCTGCTTGAGAGGCGCGTCTCCTGGTTGAAGCAAGCACGCCGCAGACAGCCATTTAGTCCAGTCCAGACCAGGTTGGGGTCCAGATTTCCTGGTGTGGACGGACCAGGCGTGATCGCCCCATCCGAGCTGCCGTCTGTTGCCGACACATAGTTCATTCTTTGATTCTGCTAAATAAATGCCTTTACAGGGGTTAAAGCACTGCCTGTTTCCGTGTCCCCCCAGTTTTGGTTGCGACCAGTCGAGCCGGGTTGTAAAAGACAAATTGTTTGTTCTGTCCCTAATCATGTCAGACCTGCAAACGTTTTTTGTTCCATGTCCATCTGGAAGGTTGAGTTTCCATCCAGCAGGAGCTTAGCAGGCAGGCCACAGCAAGGCAGTCTCTATCTGTCTCAGTGGCTAACAGCAGGGGTCCTCTTTGTCTCAGTAGCTCATCAAGGCAGGTTTTCTCGTACAGTCTGGCTCTAAAAGTTCTGAAACTCAAGAGAAATGTGTTGCAAAAGGTTTGTTTTCAGCAGCTTGGTTCTGAAAGGTTCTGACCTATTCTTGATGGTTCTGGAGATCTGGTTCCCCCTGGGCCCTGGTTCTCCACCACAGTGAAGATCTGGGTCGAAGTGGACCCCAGCTTCACGGGCAAGGGAGAGGAGGCAAAGAGAAAGAGATTCTGTGTCCTCTGTGGTTTTGGCTGTTCTCACACAGAGGGGGGTGGTTGGTCACACCTCTATGGCTTACCATGTGACTGGCCTGTGGAGGCCTTGGCTAAAAAAAAGGGAAGGGGGGGGATTCCTCAGCTGTTTATTCACCAAAGCTGCTGCTTCTTCTCTGGTCATCATGTCAAGATGGAACATGGACACTGGTTCCCAATGTCCAAAAACCATGATCATGCCGTATGGCCCAACATTTGTGTGGAAGTTAATCAATGAAAACATAAATGAATAAAAACTCTGCTCATATATGTAGATATATGTCTCTTGATCTTTATTTATATCATTCTTTATCACAGACAGGGGGAATCTCTAAAGCCAAGAAACCATGCACCAGAAGGAAAGACACTTTGAAAGGTGGAGTTTAAGAAATAACAGAAATAAAAAATTAGATGAATAGAAATCATCAAAAATTCCTGGGAATAGAAGCTGCTATCAGAAACTCCAAAGGTTGATAAGGTTCCAGATGGCTTCTTTTGTTGGTAATACTCAGGACTTGACCATTTCTAGGAATTCTAGAGAAAAGTGAAACATAAAATTAACAAATAAAAATGTACTGTCAAATTTTGCATTACATGTGACACCAGGCTGCATTTATTCTTTCAAATCTAGTTACCATATTTGCTGAAACCTACATCTATAGAGAATCATGTTGAATATACCTAATTCAGGGTTGTGACATTAGAACAATAAATAAATTATTGTCAAAATTTACCACATTATGTGTAAACCTAATACCTTAATTCACTTTGCAAAAGCAGACATTTTGTTTTAAACACTTTCTTCACAATTAGAAGCATGGTTATGAGAACTTGCATCTAAATTTTGGTGAAATTTAAACCACAAAGGTCAATGGGTTGGTAAAGAATAGTGCATAGATTTAACAATTTTTCTAAGAATAAAATGGAAAAGTGTTGGTTAAATTTGTATTCATACCCCATAATAAACAGTTACAGTTTATTTGTGAAGCAAATTTTAGACAAAACATCACATAAAACCATAAAAAATAGCACACCATAAAAAAAAAACATTTAAACGAAAGGCTTGTTTAAATAAGAAAGTTTTAATTGCTTTCTAAAGTAGAAATATATATTTATATACATCTATATATATATAAAAAAAAAAAGTTAGTGAATTATTTTACTTCTTGCTGTTCTGGGCTTACGTTTTTGCGTGCGAGTATTAAAATGAACCGTTAAATCTCATAAGGGGTCATTTGATCAAAGGTGGATAAAGTACCAAAAAATTTTACTCGAGTAAGAGTAGCACCACTTCATCATATTTTTCCTCACGCAGAAGTAAAAACTAGCCGCTAAAGCAAGAGTAAAACAAATTGAGAAAAAGGCTACTAAAATAATATAACATCAAGTGGAGGAAGCACAAGATATTTTGGTATATAATCTCTGATATCATTATTGATAGTATGTTGTGTATGTAGGTAAGAGTACGGAAAGTTACTTCCTGTAACATGACCTCCAACTCACACGGCAGGATGTGCAAATAAAAAATACATTAAAACAAAGAAGCTGGAGTCTCGCCTTATTATAACTGTAGCTGTTCTTCTCTCTGGTGCATTTTTTTTAAACAAGCTTGTTCTTCATTGAGGGAAGTTACTCAAGATGGCAGCCAGATATTCTACTCAAGTAAGATTAGAGATACCTCATCATATTTTCCTCCAGTAAAAGTACAAAGCATGATGAAGAAAAACTACTCCTTAAGGTATGTTTTTCTCAAAGTTACTCAAATAAATGTAACTGAGTAAGTGTAACTAGTTACTACTCACCTCTGCATGTGAGCTCATGTGAATTTGCTTGGTAGAACGTGTAACTAAACGAATGTTTTAGGCTTTAACCCTGTAATGCCAAATGTATCATATTTGATACATACTGTTTCTGAAATGTTTTGCGTCTGACACCTTTTGCATAATTTAATGGTAAAAACTTTGCTCAAAATCCTATTGTACACAATCAGATATACCTGATAACAGAGGGCAGAAGACTACACAAAAAATAATCTTGACTTATCGCATAGTAATAAATTATTAATATCAAAAATTTATTTTTTGTTTTTCTTTTTACATATTTTGTTAAAAGGCCAAATAAGGACTTCAAACAAAAAAAAAAGTTATTTTCTGTTTTGTTTTAATGTTGGATCGGGCTTTTAAAGGTTTAAAGAGAAAATGACACAAACGTATGATTTATCTTTTTTTTCCAGTTTAACTGAAGAGAATACATGTTGCATAATAGAAATGAAAGAGGGAATTAGGAACAGATAGAGAGCTTACATGTGAGTCAAAGGCCTGAAAATTGAATATTACAAGTTTTCGTAGCTAGTCTTTGGAGCTTGAGCCCCCCCCCAAAAAAATAAGAGCATGATTTATTTTTGTCTCTACGTTAGGAGGATTTAGGGTTATGGCGCCACTCTTACTGGTGTTTAAAACCCATTATTGCTGGAAAGCTAAACACTGATTTTAAGTAAACATTATGCAATATGGTAGACAGTTTGTCCAGCTAATGAGACTTTAAATATTTATACAGTTGAACATCATCTGCATAAAAATCACAACAAATCCCATTCAAAGTTCAGATGATGACAGTTCAATGGGGTGTGTAAAAAGCAATTCAACACGAGCTCAGAACCCATCCCTGTGGAACCCTCAGGTAACAGATAAATTATTAGAAGTGAACTAGGGAATCAATATTTGTACCTGAAAATCTCTTCTACATGTCAACATTTTTCACTTGTGTTGGACTTAAGCCTGGAAAAGTGTGTAGAACCCAACCACATCAAAACATCATCTCTAAAATGTCTTTTGTGCTTCAAGGTCTTCACGTTACAATTAATCACTGTTGTTCTTTAACATAACTCTGATGGCTTCACTAAACAGCAGATAATAAATTATACACATATGGGTGCTATTCATTAATTTAGATAAATTCCACTTAGCAGTATTTTTCTGAATATATTATAAAACTATATATCATTTTTTCTTATTCACAATTTTGAGTTTTTAATTTAGACAAACTATAAGACTACATATATGTTGTATATCATATATAAATATATTAACCCTTAAATCTTGTTAACTTGTGTTTTTTTCGAGTTCCACTGTGGAGGGTTTTTTTCCAACTAACTCAGCTCCTCACATAATGTTTTAAACTTGGCTAATGGGAAGAATTAGATACTGACCATCTTCTCCAATTTTGCCATCATCGTTTTCGTCACCCGATAAAACAAATCTTATTTCTTCTTCAGTTAGAGTCCGTGCTTCAGGGTTGAACCATTTTAAGAAGTCCCTGCAAACAAACACAAATATAAAAAAAAGAGACTGACACAATCATCTCTAAAACCACAGTTTGGACCATCTGTAGCTTTCAACACATCAGATAAATGTCATAACAAAAATATAATCAAAGCTCTTAATCTATAATTGATTAGGATACAGTCATTATAGAACTGTCATTATAGAAGAGACTCTGCCTCATCTCCAGCTTTAAAGCCGGCCTCCAGATACTCTGCCTCACCGTTCCCCACTTTTGGTGGTGGTTTTGTTTTTGGATTGTTTTAGTTTATTGGACTCTCATTTTTTTTTATTCTGACACTCCATCTAGGGCCCTGTCTGCCCACCCTGGTTGGGTTGTTTGGTGTTTTTTGGACTTCAGGTTCTGCCTTTGGACTCTGAGGGCTTTGTTTAGGTTTATTTTTAGTTTCTTTGTAATTTTGTGTCTTTGAAGTTATTTTCTGGCAGTGTTGTGTTTTTGTCTAACTCTCTGCCGCCCCCTTATGCCAGTGTCCTTCCCCCTTGGCTCCCTTCTAGTTACTTCTATCCACACCTGCTCCATATCAGCTCATTAGCTCATTCTTTGTTCTGTTCTCCATATATATGCCTCCTCTGCAGTTCCCCATTGCTGGTTTCGTGTTGCTTTGTTGCTTCGATGCTTAACTCCTAAGCTGTGTATCTCCCTGATCATATTACCAATGTTTGCAGCATATTTCACCATTTGCTGCATGTTTTCGCCTGTTTACAACTCGTTTCTTTTTATTTTGCAACGTTTTTCTTTTGCATTTGTTTTTTGTGCTTGAGTGTTTTGGTGATAGCATCACAAACTATAGATTTTTGCAGCTGGTTTCATCGTTTACAGCACGTTTGCACCTTTCAGCCACCATTCTTTTTACTGCAGTGCATTCCAAAATTCTCAATTACAGGCTTGCCAGCTTACTACCATGCGGGCACAGCTAAAATTTCATCAGTGACATACACAAAATAGAAGGTCATACTATTGAGTGTATTTACCTTAATGGATATTCAGAACAAATGCTAATCACCAGAAAGTGCAGAATACTGGGAGGAGGACATGCAAAAGTAATGCTTATTGTTCATGCATTTTCAGGGTCTATATTTAGGACATTTAAAAATCAGTTGCATATATTTGTAAATTTGTCAGAGTTCATTTTAAGAAGAAGGAGGCATTGCAACAATGTCAAACAATGCAGAGAGGTCAGTGCTTATTTAAACATAGATGGACTCTCAGAAATAGCAATAGTAGAGACATACCATCTATCCAGCAATGCCTTCTGGAGCTGCAGGATTATAAATCCAGCTCATCATATCTTATGGCACAAAACCATTATGTCTGGATGGTCGGGAGAAGAGCTCCTTTACAGCCCAGAAAATGTGACACAGATAATCGTTTTCTGCTGCGACTCCCACACATATGGGTGGAAAAGACGCAGGACAAATAGAAACAGCTGGACTGAACAAGCTCTGAGCATTACATGTAGCAAAATTACAGTTGTTGTTACTCCGTGGTCACATTCGAGTGTAAAGGCAATCTGTACAGTCTCCAGTCTGTCAGCTCTGTGCCGCCATAGTGCAAAGATGTCTGCCTCCATACATTCCAGAGACCCACTCCTTTGTAATTATAAAAAAACGATTTCTAAGGCAAAGCAGACATAAAGATTGAGAAGTTCTGTTCTGATGATTTTAAATAACATACTAATGTATATGTAACATTTCTGTCAGTAAATCTTGAAATTCGTACACACTCGAGCTTTAAATAATACGTCTTGGTTAAGTGGCATTTTGAGAAGCTGAGAAATATTTTTACGTACTTGAGCTCAGATTCTTCAAGGTAGCCACTATTGTCACCATCAAGGATCTTGAACACCTCTCGCACCTTCTCTGGAGGCGTTGTGGACAAGCCACATATCTTGAAGAACTCCTTATGCTTGAATGAGCCTACAGCTTCTCAAACAGACACACACATACATATAAACATCATAAACACACGCAAAGCAAGGTAGAGACAGGACAATGACCCTGAGAGTCACCTAGCTGGGGGCTGTTGGTGAGATTATACCAGCATGTGGCTGTTCTTCTTTTTATTTTATAGCTTACAGCCACATAAACTGTGCAAAACAAAACAAAATAATCTTTTTAGATTCTAAAATTAAGCCAAGAGCAGCTTTAGCTGGGAGGATATAGTGGAAAATAATGCTGCTGTTATCAGGGTTATACATTGATATGATGGAAATTATCTGTTGAACACTATATTAAATATATTATAGCATAAATCTGATCTGGTAGGGGAAACTGCATTGAATTAGTAACATATTGATATTAACTTAAGTCTAAATTCAACAAAGGGTTGTTTTTCTACCTTCAAAGGTGTCGACTGCCTTCTTAATGTCCTCAGGTTTAAGAATGTTGGTGAGTGACATGATGATCCTGTAATGTAAAAAAGACAGATTGTACTTTATGAACAGGACAACACAATATCTGGCTCTGAAAGACACAGGAATATCATCATCGTTATTATTTTTTTTTTTTGTCTGACTCATGCTTTAGGTGTTTCCTTTAGATCCATTTTGGTGTCACAATGGATTAACCTCTCAGTTGTATCTAGGTTAATATCATGATCGGATAACAATTCCTTTGCTGTCTGTTTAAAAAAAAATGAACACAAGTACAAATATGTATTTCAAATAGAAATAACAGTTATTTTAAATTCATAATTAATCTTCTTTCTTTTCAATAATTCTGTTTGAATTCATAATAACTTTATGTTTTTTTGATTACATTCTCTCCAGCAGCTTATTCAAAAATGTAATGTCTGTACAGAATATTCCTGGTTTTGATGGTGCAAATAAGTTACAAGCATGCAAAAAGCTCAACAAAAAAAAGTCAGCGATGCACCTTAAAATGATGAAGCTTGAATTCTCTGAGTTCTAACCATGCAATGTGCTTATGTAGATTTAATGAATCCACCCTGCTTTTCTTGTCCTAATCCTTTGTAATAAAGTTCCTAATGTTTTAAAACTGAATGCAAAGAATAACCGTCATCTTTAGAGTGGCATGCACTTAATCAACAGCTTACTGAAAGAAAAAAAAAGACTGGTCTGGTCTGTTTTTTCTATAATTTCATAAAGTTTTAGTGTATTCTCAAGAACGGACATAAATTACATGCATTTTTAACATGCGCTGAGGTTTAATATGCCTCAGCTAAAGCTCTGTGAAGCTGTGAGACTCCCCACTGGCAGCTCTTTTAAGTCCAGCTCCAACACAGCAGCAACAGCAGCATTAAAAGTCTGATAGCTGCTGACAGGTTTCTCATATATTCTACTCACAATGTTCAGATGGATGCCTGAGTTTCTGATGCGTCTGTAAATCAAATTCTCCTGCAAGCACAACAGACTGCTTCTCGTATTCCCCGTTGTCTCACCTGTCTTATTAACCTTTCCTGTTTATATACACTAAGCAGCCCTGCCTCTACCCTTCCACTCCTTAAATTCTACTGGATAGGTTTTATCCAATCAACTTTTTTGTGCTTTGCTTATTTCTCCTCCCTTTCTGCCTATCCAGCCTCCATCTCTGCAGCTCAATCTGAAAACCTCAGATTATCTCCTAAAGGTGGAGAATTGAAGCCAATATATTGTAAAGGTTTAAAACTACCTGTATTAATCTTACTTGTTGGGTTACATTGATGTTTTTTAAGTAAGAATGAAACTGAATTTAATAATATTATCTGTTAAATATTTGTTTATTTAGTTGCAACTGTGACAGATGTGACTTGTTTTTACTTTTTAGAGAATTAAAACATTGATTTAGAATTTTAGGGATTTCAACTATTCTTAAAAAAACTATTAAACGTCTAAATACAAATGCCTTCAAATTCAGCTTTTTGCTCCCAGCTTACCCATAGTGATAGTTGAAGTTATCACAGGCTGTTTAAAAAGTGGAAATCTATGGAGAAATATGAAATGTGTTTTATTAGGTTGTGGGTAAAGTCAGACAGAAATGGTTCAGAAAAAAATGTAAACTTTCTTTCATGATCAAATCCCCAGAACTAAATCCCATAGAAAACCTGTAATAAGCTTCTTATGGGAAATGATTCAGGACTCTGGACAATGTAGAGAGGAATGAAAAAGATCCCTTTAACCATGCGACCAGCTGTCCCACCAGCAGAGGGAAAAGTTTACAAAGTCTTACCAGTACGGGTGACGAATTAATCATCTCACTCAGACTGAAGGGTTTTATTTATTATTACTTTGCACATCCAAACCAGGCTGAGGTCTACAGACACTCTAACCTTTGCTTTTCCACATCTCTCCTGGCCAGCAGATTAGGCTGCCTCTACCTCTACATCCTGGGTTCACAGGTAACATATCTGCTTTACCCTGAGGATAACTAAGACATTATCTATGGTCTCATGTAAGATGATAACAGTTATGTTTAACCATTTAAAGGTCTCTCTATTAAAGGTTTTTAAGACCCTGGAACCCAATTACCCAATTAGCCTCTAAGTGCTAACCTATCTCTACTGCGCTCTATAGTTTGACCAGTTTTACATGAAATCTTTTATTTGATTATAAGTGAGCTTCTACATGTAAGGCCCTCTCAATTTCTCACAGGTTTTTGTTTCCAGAAAAAAATAAATAGACCCAGAGCCACTTCAGAAAGAGCAACATTTGAAATATACATCTTATGCATTCTCAATTTAAAAGATAAATTCATATTAAGAATGTCAACTTACTTTATTATTTAGTGGGGGAAAGTAAATAATCTCACTGCAAATATTTTATTCTGTGTATTTTCCCTTGATTTAAGGAGGTAAGAAAATTTGCAATTGGAATAAAATTATTTATATTGAGAAAAAAGAAAAAAGACACAACCCACCAGCATTGTATGGCAAACAATCTAATAACTTATTATCTATTTTTTACGGGAAAAATACTATTTCCATTGTTAAATTCTCTCATTCACTTGCTTAATATAAGAAGGATTTTAAAACTTATTTTCAGATCAGTTGTTGTAGTTTATGCAGTTGCTTGTTTAAGGTCAGCTAGGGCAGGGCCTAAGATGTTTTGAACATAAGAGGTTTCCTTCTTTTCATACTGATGATTTTGTTGCCTACCAGGGAAACCTTGTCACTGACACTCCACTGTCTCTGGTGACGACAGTCAGCAGTAATGGTCACAGCAGGGGAGGAAGGAAACTGCTTTTTTAATTAGAGCCAGGGGAATAAATCCTTCCTTTTCTCCAACATTTATTTGTTGTTAAGCTCTAAATATATCTTCATACATCTCACGGATAATACTTCATCTTATTTGACAATCAATAAACAACTAAATTTAAAATATTTTGTGTCTCTTCATATACATGATAAAGAACAAATTGACAACATGGTTTACTAGCGCCACCCTGTGGTTGTTTCTTTTCACTATTTTAGCCTTTTCCTGATGTAGAATTAGTTAGAAAGTAGGTTATGTGATGACAGTTCATTCCCTTGTTTTGGAAAAGAGATCATTCGGGACAACCTCTTTAAATAAAACTTCATAATATATATATATATATATTAAATAACCATGAGACATGACAACAGATTTTGATAGAAATTGCAATCTTACTCAGATCAGAGAAGCTGCTTAGAGAAGCTGCTTACCAACGGGGCTAACCTCTCATTAAAGTGGCCCCGATTCACAGTTGTAGAAGCATTTTATACATTTCCAGTCTGCTGCATCATCACATCATTACATCATACACGTTTGGAGTGAGGAGACATCCATGGCTCCAGCTATATTAAAATATTACACTATGTTATTAGATGAAGGACACTGCTCTCATTCCATCCCCAAATCTTTGCCACGTAATGAAGATGATAGCTATAGTTGAATATAGGAACTGTCCTAATTAAATAAACTACTTGGTAAAACATTAGTTCTCACAAACAACTGGCAGGTATTATAAGGGTTTAACAGACTCACACATCATCATTAAGGATAATCCCAACAACCTGTGCTAAGGGAAATGCATTTGGATAGTTTATCTATTGCAAATCTGGACACTTCTTCACAATTCATTCACTCTCCAGCAGAGAGAGTATATCTACACTTCGCCGACCAGGTACCCCATGCTAGTAACGGGTTGGACCCCTTTTTTGCCTTCAGAACTGCCTCAATTCTTGAGGTGGCATAGATTCAACAAGGTGCTGGAAGCATTCCTCAGGGGAGTTTGGTCCATATTGACATGATGGCATCACACAGTTGCCGCCAGATTTGTCGGGCTGCACGGCATCCATGATCGCGCATCTCCCGCTTCCACCACATCTCCAAAGATGCTCTATTGGATTGAGATCTGGTGACTGTGGAGCCTATTTGAGTACAGTGGTAGTTCATTGCCAAAAGTGTTCAGCAAACCAGCCTGGAGATGATTCCAGCTTTTATGACATGGTCGCAATTATCCTGCTGAAAGTAGCTCATCAGAGTTGGATTTACATTGTGGTCATAAAGGGATGAGACATGGTCATAACAGCCAATACTCAGGCCAGGCTGTGAAAGCGTTACTAACGATGTCCAATTGGTACCAAAGGGGGCCCGTGAGTTGCCAGAAGCGCATTCCCCTACACCATGACACCACCACCACCAGCGTGAACCGCTGGGATACAAGGCAGGGGATGGATCCATGCTTTCATGTTGTAGGTCGCCAAATTCTGACCCTACCATCCGAATAATAAGCAGCAGAAATGCGAGACTCATCCCAGACCAGGAGCAGCGTTTCTTCCAATCTTCTATTGTCCAATTTGGAAGTGAGCTTGTGCAAATTGTAGCCCCTCAGTTCCTGTTTCTTAGCTGAAAGGGTGGCACCCCGTGTGGTCTTCGCGCTGCTGTAGCCCTGTCTGCCTCAAAGTTCAGCGTACTGTCGTTCAGAGATGCTCTTCTGCCCTGGTTGCTTGTAAGGGTAAGTTATTTGAGGAAGTCACTGCCTCTGCCCTTCTATCAGCTCCAAATCAGAAGTCGGCTTTATTCTCCTCTGACCTTTCTGGCATCAACAGGCATTTCAGCCCAGAACTGCAGCTCACTGTCTGATCATTTTCTTTGCGTGCCATTCTCTGTAAACCCTAGAGATGGTTGATGGCGTGAAAATCCCAGTAGATCAGCAGTTTCTGAAATACTTTCAGACTCAGCCTCAGACTGGCACCAACAATCATGCTGTTAGAGTTCAAAGTCACTCAAATCATCCTTTCTTCCCCATACTGATCTTTCGGTTTTGAACTGCAGGAGATTGTCTTGACCATGTCTACATGCCTAAATGCACTGAGTTGCCGCCATGTGTGATTGGCTGCTTAGAAATTAAGTGTTAACGTTAGCCAGTTGTACCCTAATAAAGTGGCTGGTGAGTGTATATCGATATGTATATCTATAAGTATCTACAGAGGGAGAGTTATTTATAAACAATCTAAACAATCTTATAATAAATACTAATATGCAATAGTAATGTTTAAAATACGTAAAATGTATCATAATTAGAATATTTTAAATTATATTTTATGCAAAACATACAGAAAGGTATTCAGACCTCTGTAAAATTTTCACTCGTTGTTTCATTGCATCAATTTGCTAAGATCAACAAGGTTGATTTTATTTCTCATTAATGTACACTCAGCACCCCATATTGATAGAGGAAAACACAAAACGTAAATTTTATTTGCAAATTTATTAAAAAAGAAAAACTGTGGTGAGGTACAGATCTGGCCAAGGTTACAAAATAATTTCTGCAGCATTCAACGTTCCTCAGAGCACAGTGGCCTCCATAATCCTTAAATGTCAGAAGTTTGGGATGACCAGAACTCTTCCTAGACCTGGCTGTCCAGACAAAACTGAGCAATCGTGAGGGAGATGAGTTTTAGTGAGAGAGGTAAAGAAGAACACAAAGATCACTATGACTGAGCTTGTTCAGATGCAGTAGGGAAATAGGGATAAAGTTTTCAATTTAAGTCAACTATCCCTATAGCCATTCACCAAGTCGGGGCTTTATGGCAGAGAGCGGCCCGACGGAAGCCTCTCCTCAGTGCACATGACATATAAAAAACCTGCATAGAGTTCTGCCAAAAGACACATGAAGGACCCCCAGACTATGAGAAGATTCTCTGGTCTAATGAGACCAAGATTAAACTTTTTGGTGTTACATTCTAAGCGCTATGTGTGGAGAAAACCAGGCACTGCTAATCACCTGCCCAATAAAACCCCAACAGTGAAACATGGTGTTGGCAGCATCATGCTATGGGGGTGTTTTTCAGCTGCTGAAGGGGCTGAAGGTAATCACACGTCCAATAAGACATGGATGACCCTAAACACACAACTAAAATAATAAAGGAGTGGCTTGGGAACAACTCTGTGACCATTCTTAACTGGCCCAACTAGAGCCCTGACCTAAACCCAGTTTAGCTTCTCTGTAGAGACCTAAAAATGGCCGTCCTCCAGTGCTCTCCATCCAACCTGACAGAAATGGAGAGGATCTGGGAGGAAGAATGGCAGAGGATCCCCAAATCCAGATGTGAAAAACTTTTTGCATTATTCCCAGGAAAACTCATGGTTACACTAGCTCAAAAAGGGATTTTATACTCAATACTGAGCAAAGGGTCTGGATAATTTGAAAATGTGGTATTTCAGTTTTTCTTTTTTTTATAAATTAGCTAAAATTTCAAAATTTTTGTTGTGCATTAATGAGAAATAAAATGAACTTTTTTGATTTTAGCAAATGGCTGCAATGAAACAAAGACTGAAAAATTTAAAGGGGTCTGAATACTTTCCGTACCCACTGTATAAGCATATTTAGTTTAAATCACTATTTAACAGGATTTTATATTCATTTTACATTAATCATAATATGCATTTCATTTCCTCTTGGTCCAAACTGGAATTCCTCTCCTGTCCACAGAGCTGCTGGTCTGAGAAATCCTCCTCTTTTTCAACATAATCCTGCAGGTGGTCTGAAAGACAAAAAAAAGCAGACAGACTTATTATTGCAAGTTAAAGAAAGGACACCTCACATAAAAGCACCAAACTCTGTCCTTCAGTTTGGGGGCAAGTGGATCCTTTAATCATCATTCTGTCAGTCTAACTACATACAAACAGACTGGAACTACATCTCCCATCATGCAACCTGATAGTACAGTCACAGATTTGGACCTCCACTTTTATCTTTAATAGGGGTGGGTTAAAAAAAAAATCAATTTACCGTATTTTCACGACTATAAAGGCGCACTTAAACGTCTTTTTTTTCCTCTAAAATGTGCGGTGCGCCCTTTGGTGCGATCGTCCTATGTGTGTGTTGTAACTTTCGCGACTTTTGAGACCACCTCATTGAGGAGATGATGAAAAGAGTGGCTGAATATGTAAGGAAACCAGGTGTTTTTTTTCCACTCATCACCATCGCTGTTAATATGTAACTCCATGCGTGCCCATCTCACAGCTGATGTGAAAAACATGGGGAAACAAATTAATGCGCTGTGCTTTCGCTGTTCAACCGCTTCGACATCGGTGTGAACCGGACCCAGCAGGTGCAGCAGAAGCAGCGAAGTTTACATGCAAAGTCAATGGTTGACGCCAGCGTATAGAAGCGCAGCAAAAGGTCCCGCAGCGCGTTTTGAGCAACAGGCGCTGCGCCGGGAGCGTTTAAGCATCTGACGCTTGACCGTAGGCCATAGGCTGAAGCTCAAAATGAGGCTAGAAATAGGATTTCGCTCCACTAACCTGGGGACTACTTTTCGAAAGCAGTTTTCTAATCTTAAATATGTACTCGAGCTGGGAAAAAAAGTTCTCCATGGGATTCCTGCCAGTATTTGAGAAAATGGGTGCCAAAGGTGGCAGTTTACCCGAAAAAGTGACAAATTTGGGTCTTCTAGCATTTTCAAACCCTTGTAACTTTTTTATTATCAAGGCGATCGGACTCAGAATTTTGATTCCCACAGACATTCATACTTACTCAGAGCTTATAAAGCGGCAATGTTCTGCGTGCTTTAAGTAAGGAGTTATTCTAAATGAAAAAACACACTTTTTAACAATTTCACATCTCCCAAAATATATCTTTATTGCACATGAAAACTGCAATTCTTTGAATTTTCAATTGAAAAACTCTAATAGCAAGATATCCTTTTGTGTCTGGTTAACTAATAACTATGAAAAGTGGTGTTAATTTTATCACCTAGCAGACCAGTTACAATATTGAAAGCAAAATTTTAGGAAACAACTGAAACACAGCTAAAATTTGAACAATGAAAACTAGGCACAAAGACATTTCTGTTTTTAAACAATGAGATGTTAAACTTTTTAGGATCACTTCAGGTTGCTACGACTTCAGAATTACAATAGAAAACACAAAGAAATTATGAATAATCAAAATCACTTTCATCTGATTCAGAGTCTGGCATTTCATCAATGCTCTCCGATGTCTGGAGAGACAATTCATCAGGTGTAGCATTACGGTTCTCACAGTCCACACATTTGCAGGAAAAGAAACAAGAGACTTTTGCTTTTAAACAGGAGCATTTACCCTGAGAACATTTTCCGACTTTACAAGAACAGCGAGGTGTTTTAAGAACCACATCTGGGGCCGCAGCGATAGTCATCCACTTTATAGACAATGCCCAACCTTCTAAAATCCAGCCATGACTCTCAGGAGAAGGAGCGCAGATCTGTTGCTCAAGCGATCTCCGGTGAATAGCTGCTTGATAATTGGCTCGCAAGCTGTGCTGGTAGAGGGCATCTTTTGTAGGAGGCAAAAGCTTCTCTGAAGGAGAAGACACGCAAAATAGGTTGTACCGTGCTTCATTCACATTTGACACCTGCTGACCATATAAATGGCAAACAAACCTTTCCAATTCAGAACTACATCTGTCTTCCAAATCAAAACTATGACCTAGTTTGATAAAAGCATCACAGAATCTCTCTTCTTTCATCAGTAATTCCAAAGCCTTTTTCTTTCCCTTGCCAAAGAAAGCACTGACTGAATCACAGCCTGTAAAAACATGGAGCCCAATTAATGCTTCACTTATCTTAACACCTAGAAAAGAAGCAACTCTGCCGATATCAATCATACGCGTATGCTGTTGCGTACCGGTTAAGAAGAACAGATTCAAGTGAGCAGGCAAACAAGACTTCAGAGAAATAGCGATAACTGCAACATCTGTATCAGGACTTCTGATAATGACAGAGCTAAACGTCTTAGCAGCATGATTAGCATGTAGTAAAAGCCTGGTGTCTGCTTCCTCGTGGTCACATAAAGTCAGCTCCGGTACAACAGACAGATTAACTTTACCACCAACATACCTCAACAGATGGCAATCCTTTCCATGAGCCACAAAAATGGCAATGTCCTGCTTTAGCGAACTGAGATCAGCATCCTTCCATACAGAGAAAAGAAACTCCACTAGGGATTCTTTGTTGTCACCATCTGATAAGAATTTATTCCACTGTTTTGGAGTTTTCTGATCTTTGCTGTATATACTTGTTTTTTGGGTCCCTGAAGAGCTTCGCCGTGATCGCTCAATATTTTTTATGCTAATAGTAGGGTAACGGTCAGTAACAAAGTCAACTCGCCTGCAGCTATACCTACAAGCAAGGCTAATGACAACCTGGAGTATTCTATCAGCTAGCTCACCAAATGTGCTCGGAACAGAGCTAACAGACTGCAAAACTGCCATTCCATCAATCATCAGTGCTGCATCATCTGGCTTTCCATCAAATAGACAGTCTGTCACCTTTTCTTCTATAAAATTTAGAAGAGCTGCTTTGTTAGTCTTGGCAAGTTTTGTGCCATCATCAGCTGCAAGAGGATATGAAACTGGCCCAAGAGAATAAGACAGGATTTCATGTAGATCTACCTTGCTATTTTGACCAATAATAAGTAGCCTAGCAAATATGTTTCGATCATTCTTCACATCAGAGTCTTTAGATGACTTTTTGGATGGCTTTTTCTGGAGGTCTTTGAAGGTCTTCAGCTTCATCATTTTCAGAGGTCTGAACACATCTGTTTTGTTTGTGACCAAGCGCTCCGAGATATACTGATCAACAGCCATCTCACCCTTAAGTTTTGCTGCAAGGAGGTCTGTCTTTATTTCCTCTGTAGCAACTGCCCCTGAACTCAGACACACAAGATCCATTCCTTGATACTCGAATGGGTTGATCATGCTGTCAACAGAATTTATTATAGATCTGATGTCACTCTCATTCTTTTTCATCCGAGACAGGTCAAGTTCTTTGGAGCTCCTTGTCTCGTGACTGAGACCGGCCATTGATTCACACTGTCGTGTTATGGCAGCACGATGGGGTTGTGCAAGAACCCATCTCTGAGTTGCTCCTCTATTCAGTGTGATACCTTTCAGCCCACCACTAGTTTTGGTGTCACGGTTGCATGTCTGTTCGATAGCCTGATCACATGCAATGGATGAAAATCCATATGCATCTTGGCGTTGAACAGTCCAATTTCTTTTCTCAGAGATTTCTTCATAGCATGCAGGGTGGGTGTCTGACAAGTTCATCATTTCAAGCCAATAAACTGGAAGATACCTGGCATAGTTTATGTGGTCATATGCAAAATACCATGGAAGCATATACTTTAGAGTGGAAATATGCAAATTCCAATTGGACTCTCTGGTTGCTCTGATAAAGCTAAGTAATACCTGGACAATATCTAGATAAGAACTCCAAAGTGCAAATGTAGGACTAGATTCACTCTTAGTATCAACATACTTCTGATAACAACTCATGATATCTTGGAAATCTTCAGCCTGGATGAGATCAAAAACCGACATAGGCGACAAATGATATGATGTTTTCAAAGTTTCCATGACTTGATTTATCCTTTCTGATTCTTCATCAGGTAATGAGGCGACAAAGTTAGCAAATCGCAGGCGCTGTAATGCCTCATATAGAAGCTTGTGAGCTCTAATACTACGGTTATAGTGATGGCCTGAAATTACTCCATTCACCGAACCTTTTGCAACAATGTCTGCTTCTACTAACAAATCAGATAGCCCTGCATCACCAAACCGTTTCCCGATCATTCCTAAGAAAGACATGCATGTATGAAACTCACCAAGACGGATCACAACCCTTTTCTGGATATCATCGTCAAGCCAGCGTATCTCTTGTGCCTTTGCATATATTGCTAAGTCAAAGACAAGAACAATGTGGGGAAGTTGTAACTGGTCCGCTCTCTCAATACTTCTCTTTAGAATTGTATTGACTGTTGTCATTTCTGTTGGAGAGGCTTCGATAACTGGAAGGTAATAGATCACAGATTTTTCACAAGTCTGACCTTTGGTCAAGGCTATATTAAACCCTGTCCAACCTGGAATAATGCCCAAAGCACAGGTAGTGAACTTTGACAAAATGTAAGCAAAGTCTAACGATTTGGACAACCTAAGGTTTTCCACATGAATATCTTCAGAATCCTTCGACTTATCAGTCACACTGCCTGGACCTTGCCTTGGTCTACGACGATATACTTCAAGGACCAATTCCTGGGGGTTTAAGGACCTTACACCTTTTTTTACCTCCACTTGAGCCTGGGGAATTAGAGTCTCAGAATACTTTCTCTGAATCATGATTCCATTAGTGTGATGGGTGGTACCCTTCCCCGATGATGTTTCCTCTCCAAAATCTATATTGTCCCACACTAGAACAGTAAAGTTATTACTGGCAAACCCTTGTGGGAGATCCAAACCTCTGGACAACTGAAGCTGAGCAAGACTTGTCTCCAAACCTACTACAGATTCCCAAGAGGCACAGTGACCAAGTTTACTTACCAGGTTTACAACCTGAAATTACCCTGTCAAGTGGCGCAGAGTTAAACCAAGTGTTAGAGATTTTGGGGTTTGATTTCTACCTTTTGAGGATAAATAAATAATATCTTGGCAGATTGACAATAAACGAAGATCAACCTCCTCCGATACATTTACCATGTTAGATAATGTCAACTCATCACTTACACCTATGCACCAAGCAAGTAAATTATACAGTTCAATTGGCACAATCTTTCTAGCTGAGGAAATATTTAGATCCTCAGATGTAGGAGGCCAATTGGCACTCATGTTAGGGGCACTCTTAACTGCTTGTTTAAGAATTATACCTGCACTATAAATGATTCTGGTACGGTCTTGTTGTGCTGCATATGTACCACTTTCCTGAACTGTCTCTCCACCACTCGACAAAGTCTCTTGCGATCCTGATGACTCAGTTTCAGTAGATGTACCCTTGTTGAGAAGTCCTGTAGCTTCTGTAAAAACCATTTCACTTAGGTTTTTCCTCGGAGGCTTGTAGAAATTTAGTTGGGGAAAGTCTTGCCTCAGTCTTTTCTTCAGAAGATCTGATCTGTAAAAAATTTACAAGGAATAATAAATATATGCTGATGTGAATAATCCATCCATGCTCAGGGAGAACATGCAAACTCCATGCAAAAAGACCCAGGGTTGGATTTGAACCCAGGACAACAGTGGCAACAGGGCTACCCACTGCGCAGCCCTGATGTGAATAATATCAAAATCGATTAATGAATCATAATTACCTGTAACTTCCATGACCATGGTGTCCTCGTATCATTTTCTGGAACAGGGTAGAGAGCTTTTTCATCCTGAAGATTTCCTGTTTTTTAATCAACTGTCCCCAAATTATTTTGTCACAAAATTCTGTGTACACAGTGGCATACTCCCAGGCTTTTGGCATCCTGTGTGAAACAATACAAAATACAGATTAGTTAAAATGCTCACTCAATCTTAAAATTAACATTGATAGAATATCTCATTTCATACAGATTTATGGTTAAAATGTTTTATGTAAAACTGCATCCAAATTTTTATCATTTCTCTACTAACTGGGCTTCATTTGTAAGAATAATCAACTTTTAAAAATGTTTAACCCCTGTTAGGTTTATTATTTATATACATCAGGTGCACTGTTAATTTGTCAGATTAGACAGAGCAGAAGGCCTTCCCTTCACATTGTGGATATCACGGTGTGTACGGAGTTCATCTAATCAAGACAGCCTTGTGTCTCTAGGAGTACACAGAATATGGGCACATCTTGGAGCGGGACTGATAGGAGAGCTGCTGTATCTGTAACCCTGAGACAGAGAGGCATCTGTACCCTGCATGGAATTCAAGACATGGATGGCGTGTCAGTTTCTGGATACGGACAGCTAAGCATCCACATGATGCAACACAGACTCAGAAGGTATAAGAAGCATGTGATGACGTTGTTCGGGGCTCAAAACTTTGCCGGACGCTTGCGGACGTGATTTTTGAGACCACAGCTGTGCATAGCTCTAAGCATTTTTCTCTGTCTTGTAACGACCTGATCTGGAATAAACTCTGTTACTTTTTTACTCCTGTTTTTATAGTCCTTTTTATATGGTTTTACCGAGTTTGAGTTAAGAGTAGTAAATAACTTGCTCCCAGGAAAAGAACCGGTGAGAAGGCCCTTGGGGCGCTACAGCCTTCCTTGCAAGGGGACAAATCCTTCTCACTTTAACAAATTGGTGTTTCCGCCCGTGACCTGGAAGCAAAACAACAGAGCCACCGATGGAAAAAGCTCCACAGCCTGCGGCCGAAACAACTGATAAGGTGAGGAGATTCCTTATTACAAAATATCTCCAGTGTTTTTACTGTTAAAACACTTTGGCTGTGTTGTGATTTTCTGAAGTGAGCTGAAGCTTTTTATGCAAAAGAGGACAGAGAAATTGCTCAGAGTGATTTTAGTTTTTGTTTTTTGCGGTTTTGTTTGGTTGTATTTGTTGGGTTTTTTTTTTTTTACATTGCGAACGTCTACACATAAAAAAAAAAAAAAGAAAAAAGGAGAGAGAGAGAGAAAGAAAGTCGTGCGTTCTGCTGTGGGTAGCGGTTGAAAGTCCGACTGAAGGCGACTGCGCAAACGTCTTCAAGAACTATACTACTCACTAGGATAAGTTGGTTGGAAAGCCCAACGGTTTCTGCATGCAGAAAGGGACGGTGATTTTATTCCCGGTCTGCCTGCAGACACGAAAGATGCACTTCTGAAAACAGACGCACAGACAGACCCAGTCACATAGCCGGCTAGAGTTTGCCAGTATACCTCCCATAAGGACATTTACGAAAAACCGAGACTGGTGGCGGGGATCAGGGTGAAACGGACCGTTGGGGGCATTTTTTCTCTTTCCTTCTCTTCTCTTATAAAAGGAAAGAGAGAAACGATAAAATAATCCCCATAAAACATATTAGGCCGAGGCCCGAATTAGGCAACTTGTTTGTCTAATTCCATAAGTGGTGGAGTGAACTAGGCGGAACTATATCTAAATCTTTTTTTCTTTTCTCTAAATTTCCTTTTCTTTTTTTCCTTTTCACTGACGGACGCATTTTTTGACGGACACACTTCCTTGACGGACACAGTTGTTGACGGACGCGCTTCCTTAGCAGAGAAGAGCGGCTCACTGAAGGTTGTAGGTGCTCAAAAGCCCAGAGGGATCTCACGTAAGACGTCGAGGTCCGATTTTATACACTGTGTGAACGGAAGGTGTGAAAGATGGATGCATGTGGACTAGAAATTGAATCCAGAAACACCTCGTTAAAAGCGAGTCTGGATAAAGGGAGAAATATGATCATGGCGAGTTATCCATTGAAGGATGCAGAACACAACATTAGAAAATTTGATGAATGGGTTGAAAAAATGAGAGAAGATGGAGTGTTTGGGGAGTTAGAGGGGCCCCCTCCAAACACTTCACAACGTGGTTTTTATTTGGATACACTAAAAAATAGATTGTCACAAGCTCGTGAAAAAATGGCTGGTGCTGGTGTGTTCGGACGAGACAAACACCAGAAGGAAGAAACAAAACTTTTGGATCTGATTAGACAAACCAAGTTCAATTTTAGTAACTATTTTTCTGACAAGGACCCTGAACAGGAACAGGTGGAGCAAAACGGGGCTCAGGGAGGTGAGCAGGCACTCGACACTTCAGAGGGTAAGAAAAACCTTTAATGAGTACATCTAATATTGCAGAAACAGAGCCTATTATGGACCCCAGTCCACACCAAGGTGTCAGAGAAATATTTCGTAAGGCTGGTGATGCAATGTTTCCATCAAACCCATGTGTGCAGATGCCTGTTATGGAGTTGCGTGAAGGTCAGATAAATTGTGAAATAAGGCCTACAGAGGAAGAATTGGGACAAGAGGTACGAAAAGAATTTCAGATGCAAGATTTAATAGAGGAGGCGGTAAATAAAGCATTTCAGCATTTCAGTTCCTATTGTTATGAAAATGTCGATGTTTCTGTGATTTTTGGAGGTGAACCTTGGAAAGGAAAGCTTAAAATATAACAGGTTGATATATTTACAATTTACGATGTCTTGAAATTAACATTTTAAAGGTAAGAAGATCAATTAGTACATTTTCAGTGCTGTAAACCCCAACCCCGGCCCAACATTGAGCTCCAGAAGGTGGATCACACAGAGCAGCCCTTCACTTAGAGGCAGGAGAGAAAAGAAAAAGAAGACACAGAGAGACTGAGTGCACACAGGGCCGATCACAGCAGAGGCAGGGCCCAGGAGTCTAGAAGCAGTTTTTACCTTAAAGACATCTACCAATTACTACACTAGAATGGTATTGTAATCTGCATTTAGAGTGACTGATTCAGGAGCTTATATTTGAAAATGTTAGACCACACAAGCTAAGTTTGTCAAACTGTAGCAAAGTGAATATAAATTAAACACTGATCACTGAGGATACTCTAAGGTGGATTAAATGGATCTTTACTCAGTCAACTGTTCAAAATAGAGTGGGTTACATCAAATAGATAAATTAGGAAGGTTGAGTTCAGTGGATAAAAAGAAGAGAGGCAGACAGCGATAGATTAAATGGAGGGTGAGTTTGATAGAGAAGGGGAGAAATGGGCAAAGAAGATCGAAGTGCGGGTTCAGTAAGAATTAGAGAAAGGAAGTAAATGCAGCAATACTAGGGAGGCCGGGATCCCACTATTTGTTTAGTTATGGAGGTAGTTTTTGAGAAATTTCCAGCAGCAGTGATAGATATTTTGATTGAGGGCAGCAACTGTCCTTTTATGGTTGATACGGGGGCCAGATACAGCCCCCTGAATCTTTATGTGCCCACCTGCCAAAAAACTACACAGGTAATGGGATTTTCAGGAGAAAAACAAAACATACCACTTTTTCAGAACCCCTTAGAGGTGTTCTCATATTTGAAAATTCAAACATGTCATTTTTGGGGGACGCTTAGAATTAAAAATCATTGGGTGTGAAAACTTATTTTGGTGTCTAACGTGAGCAAATAAATCTTAGGTTTCCATAAATGTGCACATATAGTTTAACAAGGATCCTAAAATGAGGCTGAAAAGCACTGGTGCAGAGGTCTTAAGACCGGACTGGTGAAAAGATTATGACTTTTTGTTTAAATTGGGAAAAATCCTCTAAGAAGATAAATCTAAATTGATACTGATGGATTAAACAAACTTTATGTGGCCAATGTCTGTCTGTCTGTCCTAAATGTGGAATGCATGTGAGGTAGAATGTGTGTGGTGAAGTTGGGAATGATTAAGAATATTTTTTGATGTGACATTAACATGATTTGCATTTTTACAGGATTGAGAAGGAGCACTGGGGGCATAACAGAAGGGTAATCGTATCAAACATGTTGCTCAGGGGCCCCACCTATGAGAGGCCCTGACAAGACCAGAGCAGGTTGCTGTTGTAAGGTGTGAGGTAATTTTTGGGTGTGGAGTGCAGCTGAGATACTGTAGATTAATAGATTATAGATTAGAAAAATAATTAAATATATAAGTAATTATCCAGAAAGAAGCAGAATGGGTGTTTTTACTTTTTGGGAAACTAAAATCTCAGACGAGGGCATTACATGATTTTAATTTAAAGGTAGTTTCATTTTCAATCATTAGAATTGCATTAGAGATTGATTAGTTTCATTTTTCTCTCATTAGGATTTTATTAGAGATTGATTAGGGACAGGATAAATCACACTTCGAGCTGGAACTGGACACAGCATATGGCCAAGATACCCGCAGGAGCTCAGCAGATTAGCGGGGTCAACTTTTATAAACAAGGCTGGAGAGTTAAGAACAATTTCGGTGTGACCTGACCCTGGGTTTTTCAGCCTTCAGTTTTTATCCATAATTATTTTTATCTGTGTATAATGCCGTTTGGAAACTGCCTAAGCACGAACTGATTAATTTGCATCTCTAATCATTACTAACACTAACACTTTTCACTGTTCATCTGGGCCTTACTTTCTTTGCATGACTTGTTAAATTCTACTAACTTTACAAATTTCTGTGAATGAAGTGATTAACTATTGACTAATTGATGAACTTTTTGATTGCTTTTTCCTGGTAACAAACCAGAGGGGTCATTTACTTTTTCCCTGCTTGTAGAGAGTGACAGTGCGGCTGTCAGGGAGCAGGCATGATTATTCAGAGGCCCATTTAAGGAGGATCAGGAGATCGTTTTGCTTAAACATGTTCTTTTTTCTTTTTCAGGCTGTGTTTGTAACAATCCTTAAATGTTAACATTTTTCTTCCAGGACAGGCTGACAAAAGTCTCATCCTTCATTGTGTTTTGTTTAAGATGTGCATTAACCCTTATTTTCCCAACAGCTGCAGAAGTTCTGGCATGTGAAATGGACAACTTGGCTGAGAGTGACTAGAGCAAGAGAGAGAGGGGGGTTCAGATAGTTGAAAACTTTTTGATAGGAGGATTTGAATAGGTTCGAACTGACTGGACTGACTTGGTTAGTAACTGGACTGGATCGGAACCATGGATTAGGACATGAGAGAGATGGTGTGAGAACGCAGCATGCCAGAGACAGGGTGTAGAGATTGTGGCTGCATGTTTTGTTCCCGGCTGAAGGCCATTCTGGTGAGCTCTGAGTTTGTTTTAATTCCTCTCTGGTTCTGATATGACCTATGAGGTAGAGATTGATGTGGTGGTTTGAAGCTCACAGACTTTTGTTGGGGTGGAACATTAAGAGCAGTCATGCTGACAGAGGCATTTAACGAATGACAAGATGAACCAACAACTATTTGGAGAAGTCGGAGGCACCACTGGGGTTTTTGTTGTCTTACATGTTTGTCGTTGTTTGTGTCTGTATGTTTGTTTCTGTTTTCTGTTTGTTTACTAACATCTTAGCCTTTATGAAAAAAAAAAAAAAAGACGTGGCACGCATGTTAAATTTTTTGAATAGTTTTGACTACACTACGGATGGAAATGTTTCAAAATGAACAATGGATCTTTTTGTTTGGAGAGACATTGGACACTTTCTTTCTTGAGTCACAGGATGGATTAACCTACAAGGGGCACAGAGACTAACTTTGCTCCTAAACTAGAAGGAGGGATGGTTTGCAGCTGCTGAGATGCAGACATTAAGGAAATGACTGGATGCCCACTGCTTCAGATGAGAAAAGAACACTGGCAGTGATGGGTTGATGGAAGGTCATGGGATCATCGGACAAGACGGATGAAAAAAAAAGATAAGTGAACTGACACACCAGATTTCTTATTCACAATGAAAAATTATGGGCAACTTATTTTAAACCGGTTTATTAATACAGATCTATGAACAATATATTAGCTTTACGGGGATCAACAGGTAGATGTAATATCTTTCTAAACAACGCGGCAGTTTGGGGATTATTATTATTATTGCTTTATTTATTTATTTTCTTAAAGAGAAATATCAGAAGCGATGGCAACAACATAGAATATAAATTATAGGAGTAACTTTACCGACAGATTTTAAATGGTCTGCTAAATTTTCTTTATATCATCAGGGGGTGGGGTATTCTTACATAGAGGAATAAAAAAGAGGATTTAGAGATGTTTTACTATGTGATAAATTAGACTGGGTTTTTTGATAAATAGTTTGGTCAGTTGTTAATTAGCATAATATTATTAAAGGGACAACAAGTTGAAACTTTAACTTTTGGGAATGGTAAAGTTGCATCAACAAAATGCAATTTAGGGGAAATTATAACATTTTAGGAGCAAATGTTTAAAGCAAATGATGGTTTCTTTCAATATAAGCAATAACGATGAAGACTTATAGTGTTAATGAGCTTATGGCGATTCAATATCAGGCCCAGGGACTAAAACTTCACCATTTATTTTTTTTATTTTTATTTTATTTTATTTGTTTTGATTAATTTTATTTGGGGTTTTTTGTTTGGTTTTTTACTGCGAGCAGAGTTATAAATAGCATTTGAGGGGCTATATACAATTTGGGGGATGGGTAACCATACTTTTTATGCATGAAGCAATAAGAACACCTGACTTTACTTCACTACAGCTGCAATTAATACTTTAGAGGGGATGCACACTTTAGTGTTTAGTTTATTTGAGATAACACATATAAGAAGAGATTATGTTTCCTGCACATTTTTGGATCTGGTCAGGGGTCCAGATATGACAACTATTGACTGGTTCTGGGGATGTTGGAACAGATTTTCTTTTTTCTTGTTTTTATTTTGTTCTTTGTTCTTGTTTTGTTTTGTTTTTTTTCTCATCGGAGCACTGCTTTTTGGAGAATATTTTAAATGGACTATAGCTGGACACTTTGCATAGAGGGGGTGCAGTCGAATTCAACACCTTCAGGAACTGTGTACTGCTGAGTTTTGGGAACGCAGCAGCAAGTCAGAGTACAATCCTGTGCTCTGAGCAGATGAACAAATCAATATGACATTTCCTCTTGAAGGGAGGAACACCTTTGACGCACTGTTTCCTTCTACCTCTATGTGATACTGCTGATGACACAGGTAAAGACTTATCCTTCAGGGGGTGTGGGGACACATGGCCCCAAGACTCTTATGGTTCAAAGCTGCTGTGGTAACAGAGGGAAACCTGATGGACTTGTCCGAACATCGAACTTTTTGCATGATTGGAGAGGATCACTACTCCAAGATACACTTTCTCTTCCAAGACCAGTAGCAGGATGGCTCCTGACCAGTTTCCCACATATAGATCCACTCACATAGACACACACACATACTGTCACATAACAACACGCCCACACACGGTTAATGACTGGAAGAACACACAAGGGTCCACATGGGAATGAGGTTTTCTTTCATGCACTAACATTCACGGATACAAGGTCTGGTGGGGGAGTTTTTAATAGGGGTGAATCTGCGCCAAGCTGGGTTTTTTCCTTAGAGATTAAAGAACTTCTAATAATTTTCTGGGGAGGGTGTAGCAGTAAACTAAAATGCAGTTACAAGTTTAGACGAAACTAAAACTTAATATGCTGTGATGAGCTGTAGCGTTCAGAATAAAAAATGTTTTCATTAAAACCATGAATTGAGTGTTACAATGTGTAAAAAAGGGTTAAATGTTTTCTAAATATTTACAGGTTCCTTGAATTAGATTATATTAGTTGCAGTGATTTTGAGCTTATATGAACAGTAAAGACAGGGCTGAGCTGAAACATCCATAGGATGTTCAGGCTGAATACATACTGGTATAAATAACTTTCAACTGCCAGGCATTGAAAGGTAGGGGCGCTGTATGTTAAATGTTTAATGTTTTTTGGGGATTTCTTTTTTATTTATTTTTATTTTTTGTTTTTTGAATAGACACTGAAATAATCCTGCTGAAAAAACACAGAGTCCATGGATAATTAATTTAAATGTTGTCAGTTTTATGGTGATTTAAGGGATAAAGGGAAAGTAATTGTGGAAAGGAATAACAGCCGATACCAATGCCAACATCAATATATCATGCATCTGTAGTATGGACACAACTTCACTTCCATCCGTCCATCCATGCATGGCTTCCCTTTAAGCTGCATCAGTTATTATCTTCCTTCACAAGCAGCAAAATCTAATTTAGAAATTTGTCCCATATGATCATTGACAGCCAAAGTCTATATATTGAATTTTATATTTCAGCAATCATTTATAACCACTGATTTGTATTATTTGTGCTTTATGCCATGTAGATTTCTTATATTTTCTTATATATTAATTTTAAGTCTGTGTCCTGTGAGTCAGACGAGTCTCTGGGTTGCCTGGCGCAGCTATTTCTGAGTCTTGTTGAACTACAAAAGACAAAAAGAATTCATCATCATCAGTGATATTCATCATTTGTTTTTAACTCGGACCAGGATAATTCTTTATTTTACCTAATTGTGATGTATATGTTTTCTGATTTATTTTGATTCTGTTTTGATGGAAATCATGGAAACATTTTGCTCCAGACCCACCAAGATCACGTTTTATGCCACTTTTTCTTTGATGTAGAAAACAAGACTCTGAACCTTACAGGTTCTTTAAGTAGTTGGTAATGTATAATTATCCAGATTCAAAACAGGGGTTTTCTTTGCTAATTAACAGATTGGCCGAGGGCATGGGGATTTCCCCGGGGTCACCAACCGGTTTTAACTACTGACCTTTTAGAGAGGGTGGCCAGTAGCTGCCGGTTAAAAGGTAGATACGGTAGGGTTTTCACATGTCTTGTGACATCCCCTACTGTTACTGAATGGTTGGTAAATTTGGATGGATGGTTTTATCCATGAAGAGGAGTCACACTTCACTTCTGGTTTGAAGTGAGAGTTGATGAATATGTATGAGGGTTATTTTGTTTCAAAAGAGAGAGTTTCATTCTAAGTTTTGTATTTGTAGAAAAAAAAAATTCTCACATACACATTTTTTTTTACACCTGTTCACATTTTAAGTACAAGTAGACAAATTCTGTTCCACAAGTTGCACAACAAAAACCTCTTACGTTCCCAGTTTTGCTTCAAATTGTCCAGAACTATTGTTGCAAAATTTTTTGCGTGTTATAACTTTGGTGTTTGGTATCTGTTGATTTTTTGTCACAATTACAAAAAAAGTTACATCTCTTCAAATTCTTGAGTACAAGTACACAAATTGCACATGAAAATTTTCTTCCATTCAGTTTTGC
>JAGKQL010000008.1:33117578-33128940 GCA_018398635.1 Cyprinodon brontotheroides | reverse complement strand
ACAGTTACCATGTCTCGCTTGGTTTGAAGTAAAAAAAAATAAAAAAATCCTCCACTATACTTAATCCTCCTCCTCAGCTTCCTCCTCCTCTTCATCTCTCCCTTTATTCTCCTCATCACTGCTGCTAAGCCTCATGTTCGTTGTCTGTTCTCTTCTCACAAGAGACGGGCAGCAGCAGGGCCTGTCGCCCAGCTGCGCAGGGCTGTGGTGGCAGGTACTTGTATGTTACTACCACAAGTATAATGTTGAGGTATGCCCAGAAAACGCTTATAGCCTCCGCCTGTATTAGAGACCGCCATTATTTACCTCCGCCGACAGCGAGACCGCCATTATTAGAGACCCGCCTGCCATTGGAATACAGGCCAATATTAGAGAATTTACGGGTATATACATGAATACATCTGCATGAATCTGCTGCTGTGAGTCACAAATTCAACATAACATGTTACGCTTTAATTTTTACTGTTGACACAAATGTCACACCGGTAAAAAGGATCTGTGACTTTTGGGTAGTACCCTTAATCGGACAGCAGGTGGAGCTGCTGTTCAGTCAGTGTGAGAAAAAAACCAGAAATACATATATGGCCTACTGCCATGTTGCCTTCCTAGGACCCAGCCCCAAATATTACTTCTAGAGTCACTCAACAGAAAAATGGTGGAAAAGCAACATAATTTGTTTCCACAGGTCAAAAAAATAACACTCAGTCAAAAAAACACTCAGTCAAAAAAATGTCACTCAGCTCGTCAGGGCCCATATGCTAAAGCGCCGCTTTAGCATATGGGCCTTTAACGTTAAACGTCTTCAGAGTTAAAATAGATAGTTATTTTAGTTTGAGCCAAATATATTTTTTTAATTACCCAATTATCAACATCCTTTGTGATGGTGAGCCAATAATAACAAAATAAATAAATAATAATAATAAAAACAACAACAACAATAATAGTAGAAATACATATTCAACATTCTAAAATATTGCCGTTTTTAACATTTTAAATATATATCTTTACTTTGACTGTAAGGTGCCTGCCAGAATAAAAAAAATGATAAAATAAAAACATAATCATCATATGTGTCATATATTCTAAATTGGACTTGAAATGGAAAACACTGCTTTCCAAGGAACATCTGTGCTGGCCAATAATGGCTTTTCTACTAAATATTAACGTACTGTTTGTCCAGAGGGTCAAATAGTTGTTTTTCCTCATCAGATGGTTATCAATTTTTATAAATTCATATGATGTGAATTTCTGGAATTTTCTTTGGGATTCTGTCTCTCACTGTTAGAATGTACATATGATTAAAATTGTAGATCGTTGCATTCTTTGTAAGTGGGCAAACCTGCAAAATCAGCAAGGGGTCAAATACTTATTTCCCCCACTGTATTGGTATTTCCGGTTGGTACAGATTGACCAAACAGCGCCTCCTGCTGTCCGATCAAGGGTTCTACCCACAAGTGACAGATCATTTTACCAATATGAAATTTGTGTCAGAATTTGAGACTCCCAGCAGCAGATTTGTGTTAAGGAAAAAAAACAACAACAACAAATAAAAAATAAATAAAATAAAGTAAGATTACAATATATGTAGAAATATGTTGTCATGTCTCATGGTTATTTAATATATATACAATATGAACTGTTATTTAAAGAGTTTGCCCTGAATGTTCTCTTCCTAGGAAAAGAACTGGAGAGAGAAAGCTTCAAAGAGGAAACACAGAGCTTTACTTTACAAAAACATCATCTCTAATAAGCATTTTGTGCTTCAAAATCTTCACATTTATTTTTTATTTATTTTTTTTCTCTAACAAGTATTCTGTGCTTCAAAGTCTTCACGTTTATTTCTTATTCACTTTTTTTTTCTCTAAGTCTTTTGTGCTTCAAAGTCTTCATGTTTAACATAACACTGATAGCTCCACTACCAGCTGAGAATAAATTATTCACAAATGGGCACTATATGTTAATTTAGATAAATTCTACTTAGCCACATTAAAAAAATTATTCTTTAAAGATATTTTAAAAAAAACTCTGTATCTTTCATGTGTATATATTATATAAAATATAAATATAGTAACCCTTAAATGTTGTTAACATGTTACATGTTTTTTTTAGTTCCGCTGTGGAAGAGTTTCTCCAACTAACTCAGCTCCTCACATAATGTTTTAAACTTGGCTAATGGGAAGAATTAGATACTGACCATCTTCTCCAATTTTGCCATCATCGTTTTCGTCACCTGATAAAACAAATCTTATTTTTTTTCTTCAGTTAGAGTCCGTGCTTCAGGGTTGAACCATTTTAAGAAGTCCCTGCAAACAAACACAAATATAAAAAAAGAGACTGATACAACCATCGGTTAAACCCCAGTTTGGGCCATCTCTAGCTTGCAACACATCAGATAAATGTCATAACAAAAATATAATCAAAGCTCTTTATCTATAAATGATTAGGATACAGTGGAGCCTAATTATATAGGTGATTATCACTGCATCTTTACTTTAGGTCTTTTAGCAAGATTAATGTCCCAAAAATAAAAAACTTTAGTAAAAGGTACAATTTCAACATAGTTTATCAAGTACCACCCTAAAATATGTTGTTAAACAGTTTTGCAGTAGGACTTGGACTTTTTGAACTTTTAGAGTTATGTCAGAAGTGAAAAAGAAAGAACATCCTCCTCTTGATGAATTTATTTCTATTCAGAAAGTTAAAATAGGAAATGTATTGTTGGAAATACTACCTGTAGCACTTCTGTTTTTTAGGGTGAGTTTGCTCCTGTGTTTTGGATATCATTTTCTTTCTACGATTTCAACTTTTTTTGATTGTGGTTGTGTTGGGCTCTGGAGCTGTACCACCTTCCTCCAGCAGAGTGCTGGCGTGGGTCTCCTGGAGCTGGAGTCTTCCAGCACACCCTGAGACGCATCTACTCATCAAGAGACCTGCCCTTTATAACCAGCTGCCAGACCTTGCTTCCCGACGCCGCAGTGTTGACCTAGTTTGGTTAGCGACCTGAGCCTAGAACCTGAAGAAACTTTGCTATCTCTAGAGACAGATCTGATTCTAACTCTCCCTTGTTTTTGCCTCACAGGAAACCTGTCTCTAAACCTGAAGCTCTGGATGAGCTTAACCTGCCGAGATTGCCCTGGTGAGCCAAACCTGAAGATTCCTGTGTGGATTCCCCTGCTGCTCTTAGAGCTGGAAACTCTGATCAAGGTCAGCCTTTAAAGTCAGAAGCAAGACGCTGCAGCTGCTCTTGGACTCTGCTGAACAAACAGTCTCTGGACCCAACGGTTCCCTCTCTCTCTCAAAGAGAAAGCCCGGACTCTGTCAAGGTATACTCTTGAACTATCAAAGACTCATAACTCATCAGCCTGCTTCCTAATCAAACTACCATCTCTGCAGACTTCAGTGAACCAGCCCGGACCAGTTCCTGATCCAGTTCATGATCTTGTGTTTGTGTATAACTCAATAAACTCAGTTAAAGGAATAGTACACCCAAAACATGATTAGCCTTCTCATTTTCTACTCACCCCCCATGCTGAACAACACTCTGGGTACTTTTTGATATCTCAAATGCATCTGGAGATCTGGGAGGCTTCTTGCTGTCTGCTGACATTCAAATAATGGAGTTCTATGGTGACCGAGACAGGTCCATAAAAGTCCACAAAAAGCGTGTCAATATTCCTCCACATACTGTTCGTCCAATGTATTCCAAGTGTCCTGAGTGGGTAGCGTCCATAATTTACTCCTAACGAAAGTCATTTAGAATGTTTTAGAGCATAAACAGTAGTGTATAGGATTTCCTAAAAGCGCCGTTCACGTTCAGTCTACGGAAACCGTGACAGACCAAACCAGATGAAAGTCACATTCAGCGTCTGCTCAAGAACTCATGCTCTCTTCCTCAACACTGAAGTCCTCAGACATTTTTCTTTCGTTGTTTCTTTCTTTGCACAGGTAAACAGCACATTTCTTCTTCTACGCTTGCATTATCGGTAAGAGCAGGCGCTGAATGCGCGTTTTCATCTGGTTTGGTCTGCCGGCTTCCGTAGCGTCGTGAACGTGCAGGTGCGTGCTTTCAGGAAATCAGGACTCTGGACAATGTAGAGAGGAAAGACAAAAGATCCCTTTAACCATGCGACCGGCTGTCCCACCAGCAGAGGGGAAAGTGTACAAAGTCTTGCCAGTACGGGTGACGAATTGATCATCTCACTCAGACTGAAGGATTTTATTTATGAATACTTTGCACATCCAAACCAGGCTGAGGTCTACAGACACTCTAACCTTTGCTTTCCACATCTCTCCTGACCAGCAGATTAGGCTGCCTCTACCTTTACATCCTGGGTTCACAGGTAACATATCTGCTTTACCCTGAGGATAACTAAGACATTATCTATGGTCTCATGTCAGATGATAACAGTTATGTTTAACCATTTAAAGGTCTCTCTATTAAAGGTTTTTAAGACCCTGGAACCCAATTACCCAATTAGCCTCTAAGTGCTAACCTATCTCTACTGCGCTCTATAGTTTGACCAGTTTTACATGAAATCTTTTATTTGATTATAAGTGAGCTTCTACATGTAAGGCCCTCTCAATTTCTCACAGGTTTTTGTTTCCAGAAAAAAATAAATAGACCCAGAGCCACTTCAGAAAGAGCAACATTTGAAATATACATCTTATGCATTCTCAATTTAAAAGCTAAATTCATATTAAGAATGTCAACTTACTTTTTTATTTAGTGGGGCAAAGTAAATAATCTCACTGCAAATATTTAATTATGTGTATTTTCCTTGGATTTAAGGAGGTAAGAAAATTTGCAATTGGGAGCAGGGGAGGAAGGAAACTGCTTTTTTAATTAGAGCCAGGGGAATAAATCCTTCCTTTTCTCCAACATTTATTTGTTGTTAAGCTCTAAATATTTTTAAATATCTTCATACATCTCACAGATAATACTTCATCTTATTTGATACTCAGAAAATTACTAAATCTAAAATATTTTGTGTCTCTTCATATACATGATAAAGAACACATTTACAAATGGTTTACTAGCGCCACCCTGTGGTTGTTTCTTTTCACTATTTTATCCTTTTCCTGATGTAGAGTTAGTTAGAAAGTAGGTAATGTGATGACAGTTCATTCCCTTGTTTTGGAAAGCTCTGTTTTTAAAACATTGAATCTTTATCTGGTTCTGGTTCTTTTTCCTGAAAAGAGATCATTCGGGACAAACTCTTTAAATAAAACCTCATAACCTATATATATTAAATAACCAGGAGACATGACTAGATTTTGATAGAAATTGCAATCTTACTCAGATCAGAGAAGCTGCTTACCAACAGGGCTAACCTCTCATTAAAGTGGCCCCGATTCACAGTTAAAGAAGCATTTTATACATCTCCAGTCTGCTGCATCATCACATCATTACATCATACACGTTTGGAGTGGGAAAACATCCATGGCTCCAGCTATATCAAAATATTACACTATGTTATTAGATCAAGGACACTGCTCTCATTCCATCCCCAAATCTTTGCCACGTAATGAAGATGATAGCTATAGTTGAATATAGGAACTGTCCTAATTAAATAAACTACTTGGTAAAACATTAGTTCTCACAAACAACTGGCAGGTATTATAAGGGTTTAACAGACTCACACATCATCGTTAAGGATAATCCCAACACCCTGTGCTACGGGAAATGCATTTGGATAGTTTATCTATTGCAAATCTGGACACTTCTTCACAATTCATTCACTCTCCAGCAGAGAGAGTATATCTATATCTATATGTATATCTCTCCGTTTCTAAAGAGGGAGAGTTATTTATATTAAACAATCTTACAATAAATACTAATATGCAATAGTAATGTTTAACCGCAGTAAAATGTATCATAATAACAATATTTTAAATTATATTTTATGCAAAACATACAGGAAAGTATTCAGACCTCTGTAAAATTTTCACTCTTTGTTTCATTGCATCAATTTGCTAAGATCAACAAAGTTGATTTTATGTCTCATTAATGTACACTCAGCACCCCATATTGACAGAGAAAAACACAAAGCGTAATTTTTTTTTGCAAATTTATTAAAAAAGAAAAACTGTGGCAAGGTACAGATCTGGACAAGGTTACAAAATAATTTCTGCAGCATTCAACGTTCCTCAGAGCACAGTGGCCTCCATAATCCTTAAATATAAGAAGTTTGGGACAACCAGAAGTCTTCCTAGACCTGGCTGTCCAGCCAAACTGAGCAATCGTAGGAGATGAGTTTTAGTGAGAGAGGTAAAGAAGAACCCAAAGATCACTGTGACTGAGCTCCAGAGATGCAGTAGGGAAATAGGAGAAAGTTTCACAAAGTCAACTATGCCTGCAGCCCTTCACCAGTCGGGGCTTTATGGCAGAGAGCGACCCGACGGAAGCCTCTCCTCAGTGCAAGACATATGAAAAACCTGCATAGAGTTTGCCAAAAGACACATGAAGGACCCCCAGACTATGAGAAGATTCTCTGGTCTGATGAGACCAAGATTAAACTTTTTGGTGTTAATTCTAAGCGCTATGTGTGGAGAAAACCAGGCACTGCTAATCACCTGCCCAATAAAACCCCAACAGTGAAACATGGTGTTGGCAGCATCATGCTATGGGGGTGTTTTTCAGCTGCTGAAGGGGCTGAAGGTTCACCGTCCAATAAGACAATGACCCTAAACACACAGCTAAAATAATAAAGGAGTGGCTTGGGAACAACTCTGTGACCATTCTTAACTGGCCCAACTAGAGCCCTGATCTAAACCGTTTAGCTTCTCTGGAGAGACCTAAAAATGGCCGTCCTCCAGTGCTCTCCATCCAACCTGACAGAAATCAAGGGGATCTGGGAGGAAGAATGGCAGAGGATCCCCAAATCCAGATGTGAAAAACTTTTTGCATTATTCAGAGGAAGACTCATGACTTTACTAGCTCAAAAGGGATCTTCTACTTAATACTCAGTAAAAGGTCTGGATGCTATGACAATGTGGTATTTCAGTTTTTCTTTTTTTATAAATTTGCTAAAATTTGCTAAATTTCTACATTTTTTTTTTCCCGTCAATATGGGGTGCGGAGGGTACAGTAATGAGAAATAAAATTAACTTTATTGATTTTAGCAAATTACTGCAATGAAACAAAGACTGAAAAATTTAAAGGGGTCTGAATACTTTCCGTACCCACTGTAAAAGCATATTTAGTTTAAATAACTATTCAACAGGATTTTATATTCATTTTACATTAATCATAATATGCATTTCATTGAGGCTCAATTGACAGATGAAAGTACCTTTTTATAATAACACTAAAGTAGGCATGAAAACATAAGCATTATTTTTTCCTATTGGTCTGAAGTAATATTCTAAAGTTGAATCTGTGTTCTTATCAGCTGTAAACTGAAAATGATTAGAATGAACAGAATATAGGCTTAAAATTTATTTAGCTAATAAGCTATTCTTATTAAGATGGCTTACATAAATGCTGACGAGAATGTTTAAGTATGGATGTGAGAGCAGTTCATTAATTTGGCAACAGTAAAGCACATGAAAAAGGTTGATGAGAAAATGGCCATTAAACTTTTTAAAAAAACGTGCTGTCTGGTTCCAATAATGACAACTTTTCAGCTCAAGTGACTGCAAGAGAAAATATATTCTGATTCAAGTGCATCATATAATAGGAAATCACATCTCTATAGCAATAACAAAGCTGTACTTTTGGACGTAATTAGCACAGAAAATTATCAAGTATCATTTTCAAGTAGTAGTAATTATCAAAATAAAACAAAATAGAAAACTGTTGCCTCCTTCCATTAACAACACCTGAATAGGATCATGGTTGAATGAGCAAAATGAAATACGCCCCCTGGTGGTGATAAACACAGGAAAGGACAAATGGCTCCTATACTCATCATTGCAGCTTCATTCAGCTTCTCCATCCACTGCAGCTTTAATCTGGGCTCAGCATTAAGCTGGATCTCCTTCATACTGCTTAATAATCCTAGCAATTTTTACAAAATTTTTATGTATGGAGCTTTTTCTTTATTGAACTTCAAGGTTACTTCAAGGCTGGACTATTGTAATTCTTTACTATCAGGAAGTCCACAAACTGTAGTTAAAATCCTTCACCTGATCCAAAATGCTGCAGCCAGAGTTCTGATGAAAATGAAAAAGAGAGATCATATCTCTCCTATCCTGGCTTCTCTTCATTGGCTTCCTGTTAAATCCAGAATAGAATTTAAAATCCTCCTTCTCACATATAAAGATAAACCATTTTATAATTAGTAAGATATTCAGTTTTAAATAAAAACATTTATAATCTATGAGAAATATATTATCACTTCCAATAAAAAAAAGCTTAAAAGTATATAAAGGTCTAAGAAAGTATAGCATATTCTTACAGGATGTTTGAAACGCCTCTGTCTCATAGTCTGTTGGACAATCTGTAAGGTTATCAGTCCTGCTACTGTGTCTCTTAATGTTGATCTAGACTAGAATTTACCTGTTTTCTCTGGCTTAGGCTGCAGCCCCATCAGACTGGCTAAGATACTGTAAGCTCGTGTGGAAAATTAACCAATGAATAAATACATTAATAAAAACTCTGCTCATATATGTAGATATGTTGCTTGATCTTTATTTATATCATTCTTTATCACAGACAGAGGGGATCTCTAAAGCCAAGAAACCATGCACCAGAAGAAAAGACACCTTGAAAGGTGGAGTTTAAGAAAAATCAGTTAAAATTTAGATGAATGTAAAGCATCAAAAATTCCTCAGAATAGAAGCTGCTATCAGAAAATCCAAAGGTTGGGAAAATTCCAGATGGCTTCTTTTGTTGGTAAGATTTAGGACTTGACCATTTTCAGAAATTCTAGAAAAAATGAAAAAATTAAATTAACAAATAAAAATTTACCTTCAAATTTTGCATTACATGTGACACCAGGTAATATTTTTTTTCTTTGAAATCTAGTTACCATACTTGCTGAAACACATCTATAAAGAATCATCTTGAATTTAATAATAATTTCTCTAACAGCTGTTAAACTAATCCAGGTCAGTGACATAAAACAATAAACTATTGTCAAAATTTAACTAATTATGTCTAAACTTGTCTTACACACCTGATACCTTAATTTTGTTTGCAATAGTTGACAGTTTGTTTGAAACACTTTCTTCACATGTAGATGCATAGTTATGAGAATTTGTATGTAAATTTCAATGAAACTTAAACTGCAAAGCTTAAAGGGTTTGTAAAGAATAGTTAATAGATTTAACAATATTTTCAAGAATAAAAAAAAAGAAAATGTTTGGTTTAGTATGTATTCATACCCCATAATAAACAGCTACTGTTTATTTGTAAAGCAACTTTTAGACACAACCATTAAAGTTATTAAAGTTATTATAGTTCTGCACAAAAATCTAAAAGCAAATATCAATAGCAGAAAACATAATTGAAAAGCATGTTTAAATAAGAAAGTTTTAATTGCTTTCTAAAGGATATATTAGTAAAAGAAGTAGGTGAATTATTCTGGCTGTTCTGGACTCTTTGTTTGCATGCTAGTATTAAAACAATTCCTTAAATCTGAAAAAGGGGTCACGTAACCAAAGGTGGATAGAGTTTCGAAAAAACTGTACTTAAGAAAGAATAGCAGCACTGCATCATAGTTTTAGTCACATGGATGAAAAAACTAGCCAACAAATTACTCCAGTAAGAGTAAAACCATAATTGGGAAAAAGGCCACTGAAATACTGATTAACTGATCCTAAGATCATCTGATTAAATGTTTTAAAAATTATGTAAATTTACAAAACATGTAGTTATCTGCAAAACCTGTAGAAATCTGCAAAGCTAAAATAAATAATTTTCAGTAGTTAAACAATAATATTAAGTGGAGGAAACACGAGATATTTTGCTATAAAATCTCTGATGTCATCATTGATGGTATGTTATGTATGTAAATTAGCGTATGACAGGTTACTTTCTGTAACATGATTCAGTAAACTGTTTTCTGTATTTTCTTTGGACCTCCAAATCATATGGCAGCATCATTAAATAAGAAATACATTAAAGCAAAGAAGCTGGAGAGCAAAACAGTCTTGCTTAGTTATTATGTTTTTCTTTTAAACTAGCCTGTTCTTTATTGAGTAAAGTTACTCATGACGGCAGCCAGATATTTTACGTAAGAGCAGTGATGCTTCATCATATTTTTACTTTATTAGTAAAAGTTTAAAGTATGATGCATAAAACTACTCCTTAGGGTACTTTTTTCTCAAAGTTACTCAAGTAATTGTAACTGCGTAAATGTAACTAGTTACTACCCACCCCTGCATGTGAGGTCATGTAAATTTGCTTGGTTAAATGTGTAACTAGAAGACTGATCACAGCATTTGTTTGGTTTGGAGGTTTTAAAGGGACGATTCCAATAATTTGACAAAATGAAACTAACATATGATGCATAATTTTTTTCCAGTTTAACTAAAGAGAATATTTGTTGCACAATAGAAATAAAAGAGATAATTAGGAACAGATAGAGATCTTACTGTAATGATCCAGTCAGAAGACCCAAAGTTTCAGCCAGAACACAGAATAAGGATTTAGAACAGTTTATTAAAAACTTAGGACATCAGGAGCACATCCACCGTGGGTCAGGGATTTCTAAGGAGGAGGAGATTTAGGTTAGTGGCTTGAAGGAGTTCAAATAATGAAAAGCATGAAACCAACAAAACCACTAACCTTAAAAGAGTCCTCCTTTCAGCAGCATGAATAGAGCAGATTTCTCCTTAAAACTGTTGTTGGGTGGCCAACAGTTGGGTGGCTTGGAGCACAGAGGCAGGAATAGGTCCAGGAAGTCAGACTCAGGCTTTAGTGAAAAGGGAGCTTGGCAGGAGGCAGAAGTCAAGAGGCAGAAACAGGGTCGTTGTCCAGAGGGCAGAGAAATCCAAAAAGGGCTAGGCAAAAAGGGGAAATCCGTGAAGCAAAGACTTGGTCAGGTAACTTTAAGTGCTGGATACTGCTTGCTAGTTGGTTTGCAATTATCTGGCCCTGTCTGCCTGCCACAGGCTGTCTTATAACTGCTTGAACACAGGTGAGAGACATTCTGCTGATTGCACTGCAGTGCAGCAGGCAGCAGCTGGAGATGATTGCTCACAGGGAGAGCAGAGCAGGCAGACAGGCCAGAATCATAACACTTACATGTGAGTCAAAGGCCTGAAATTGAATATTACACCAAAGTTTTATAGTGAATGTTTATGAGTTGACAAAAGAAATAACTAAGAGCATTTATTTTTTGTATGTATGTTATAAGATCTAGGGTTATAGTTCCGCTCTTACTGGTGTTTAAACACATTATTCCTGGAAAGCTAA
>JAGKQL010000008.1:33078018-33117078 GCA_018398635.1 Cyprinodon brontotheroides | reverse complement strand
TAGTGTGACATTTGTGTCAGTAATCTTCTAGTATAGGTGATTCTGCATGGTAGGAGGGGGGGCCCCCAAATCAAATTCTTAGGGCCCCAAAAATTTCAGGCGGCTCTGGCGGGAAGGACATAAGGGACTTCGCATTTAATCATTCTGCTTCATTTGGTCTCTATTCTCCCATTATGCATTTGCAACTTGTTAGTTCAAATCTCTAACGTTCTGCTCTTTTGCTTTTTCTCACCCAGTAGGTTCATCTTGTCTGTTCCTGTTTGGCTGTGACTCCATCCTGGAAGAAACATCAGCTTTGCTGCTGCCATCAACACCCTTGTTTATAACCTGTTTTTCAATGGTAGTCCTGTTTCTCTGACCTTGACTTACCCAGGATGTGCTCCCACCCAATCCTGCCTGACATGTAAGCTTGCTGGGAGCTGGGTCTGCCCAGCTGTGTGTTTCCTGGCGGGGCCCTGTGGTGCCATGTTTATTGCCTTTGTATCTCTGCTTTCTTTTTGTGTCTCTGCTTCTGTCTCCTTGAACCCCAGTAAACCTCAGCAGATGGCGCTCACACTGAGCCTGGTTCTGCTGGAGGTTTCTTCCACTGTTAAAATGTAGTTTTTCCTCTCACAGTAAACTGCAGCATACTGCGTAGAGGGGTACTGAAAAGAAAGTCAATGGTAAATACAATCAGCATTTCCACCTGTCAAAAACTAATCTGTCAAAACCCACCTCACCCACAGGCCAAACCTAAAAAAAAAGTTTGTGTTGGTTTAAAGGTTAGACATTTGATCTTTAGTGGGAAATGATGTGTTTCCAGTCTGAGCACTCCCATGTAGTATAACATAAATTCTTGGAGCCTCTGATAAAGAACCTCAATTTTTCAACTTTAGGATGGTTGAATGCCTCAAACAGCCATCAGACATGTAAAAGATTGCACAGATGGGATTGGAAGCAACAACAGAACCAATTGCTTTAGTTGATGTGCTGAAAACAATATTTAAAAAAAGCTAATTTATTAGATTGCTTCATGTCTTGTTATGTCATCAACNAAGTGGAAATCTATGGAGAAATATGAAATGTGTTTTTATTGGGTTGTTCAACTGGAAAATTGTGGGTAAAGTCAGACAGAAATGGTTCAGAAAAAAATGTAAACTTTTCTTTTCATCATCAAATCCCCAGAACTAAATCCCATAGAAAACCTGTAATAAGAGGAAAGACAAAAGATCCCTTTTGCACCCATGCGACCGGGCTGTCCCACCCAGCTGCAGGGGAAGGTTTACGGATATGAGTGGACGAATTAATCATCTCAATTCAGATTCAATTCGAAGGGTTTTATTTATATATTACAACACATGTCATCTCCGCACATCCAAACCAGGCTGAGGTCTACAGACACTCTAACCTTTTTTTTTTCCTCGTGACATCTCTCCTGACCAGCAGATTAGGCTGCCTCTCATTTTCTACATCCTGGGTTCACAGGTAACATATCTGTTTTACCCTGAGGATAACTAAGACATTATCTATGGTCTCATGTCAGATGATAACAGTTCACGTTTAACCATTTCTGTATCAAAGGTTTGTACAACCCAACAATCCAATTAACCAAATAGCCTGTAAGTGCTAACCTATCTCTACTCTATAGTTTTGCCCAGTTTTAAATGAAATCTTAGTGGGTTTTTATTGAGCTTCTATGTGTAAAGCCATTTAAATTTCTCTAAACTTCAGATAAAACAACATACGAAATATACATCTTATGCATTCAAATCATAAAAAAATAAAAAAATAAAAAAGTGGCGCCCTAGTAAGAGCATAGAGCTTGGAATCCTGAGGTTCTGAGTTCGAACCCCACTGCCACAGACTGCCACTCTGGGTCTCTGAGCAAGACCCTTAATCTCATACTGGCAGCCCAAGGGGAGGGGTTAAATTTCTACAATGAGACAATAAAGTTCAATTATTCTAAATTCATACTAAGAATTTGAACTGTTTTCTGATTTAGTGGGGGAAAAGTGAGTATGAAGCCTAATCTCACTGCAAATATTAAATTATGTATTTTCCCTTGGTTTAAGGAGCAAGTAAGACAATTTGCCACTGAAATTGAATTGATTGAAATTGAAAATTAAATCGATTGAAGTTGAAAATTAGAAAAAATACACAGCTTATTGGCATATGCATGGCAAACAATATATTATTTTAATTGCATAATATCTAATTGTCAGATTTTCTCATTCACCTGCGCAACATAAGAACAAATAGGTTCATTTCAGGGATATTTAAACTTCTTTTTGGATCAGTTTTTGAACTTTGTGCAGTTGCTTGCTAAAGGTAAGCTAGGGCAGGGCCTAAAATGTTTTGAACATATGAGGTTTCCCATCATTTCATACCGATAAATTTTGTCGCTTACCAGGGAGACCTTTTCAAGGTGCACCAACGCTGACGCCATCTGACGTTCCACTGTGTCTGGTGACGACAGTCCGCAATAATTGTTGCAGCAGGGGATGAAGGAAACTGCTTTAGCCTTTTCCTGATGTGGAATTAATTAGAAAGTAGACTATGTGGTGACAGTTCATTCCCTTGTTATGGAAAGCTCTGTTTTAAAAACCTTGAAACTTTCTCTCTCTGGTTCTTTTTCCTGAAAAGAGATAACTTCGGGACAAACTCTTTAAATAAAACTTCATAATATATGTATATTAAGTTATACTAATATTTACTAAATTAGGTCAGAGAAGCTGCTTAGAGAAGCTGCTTACCAACCAACAGGGCTAACCTCTCATTAAAGTGGCCCCGATTCACAGTTAAAGAAGCATTTTATACATCTCCAGTCTGCTGCATCATCACATCATTACATCATTACATCATACACGTTTGCAGTGAGGAGACATCCATGGCTCCAGCTATATCAAAATATTACACTATATTATTAGATCAAGGACACTGCTCTCATTCCATTCCCAAATCTTTGCCACATAATGAAGATGATAGCTATAGCTGAAAAGAGGAACTGTCCTAATTAAATAAACTACTTGGTAAAACATTAGTTCTTACAAACAACTGGCAGGTATTATAAGGGTTTAACAGACTTCCCTATTTAAAAGTGCCCCATATTAACAGAGAAAAACTTACATTTTTTTTGCAAATTTATTAAAAAAGAAAAACTGAAATATCAAATGGTCATAAGTATGCAGACCCTTTGCTGTGACACTCAAATTTAACTCACATGCTGTCCATTTCTTCTGAACCTCCTTAACATGGCTTTGCCCCTTTATTGGAGTCTAACTGTGTTTAATTAAATTGGTTGGTCTTGATTAGGAAAGACACACACCTGTCTATATAAGACCTTACAGCTCACAGTGCATGTCAGAGCAAACGAGAATCATGAGGTTGAAGGAACTAGCCAAGGAGCTCAGAGACAGAATTGTGGCAAAGTAGAGATCTGGCCAAGTTTACAAGATAATTTCTACAGCATTCAACGTTCCTCAGAGCTCAGTGGCCTCATCAATCCTTAAATGGAAGAAGTTTGGGAAGACCAGAACTTTTCCTAGACCTGGCCGTCCAGCCAAACTGAGCAGTCGTAGAACAGGAGCCTTCATTAGAGAGGTAAGGATGAACCCAAAGATCACTGTGACTGAGCTCCAGAGATGCAGTAGGGAGATGGGAGAAAGTTCCACAAAGTCAACTATGCCTGCAGCCTTTCACCAGTCGGGGCTTTATGGCAGAGGGAACGGAAGCCTCTCCTCAGTGCAAGACATATGAAAGCCTGCATAGAGTTTGCCAAAAGACACATGAGGGACCCCCAGACTATGAGAAGATTCTCTGGTCTGATGAGACCAAGATTAAACTTTTTGGCGTAATACCAAACGCTAGGTGTGGAGAAAACCAGGCACTGCTAATCACCTGCCAAATAAAATCCCAACAGTGAAACATGGCAGCATCATAAGACAATTACCCTAAACACACAGCTAAAATAATAAAGGATTGGCTTGGGAACAACTCTGTGACCATTCTGAACTGGCCCAGCCAGAGCCCTGATCTAAACCTAAATGAGCTTCTCTGGAGAGACCTGAAAATGGCCGTCCTCCAGCGCTCACCATCCAACCTGACAGAAATGGAGAGGATCTGCAAGGAAGAATGGCAGAGGATCCAGGTGTGAAAAACTTTTTGCATTATTCCCAGGAAGACTCATAAATGCACTAGCTCAAAAAGGTGCTTCTACTCATTACTCAGCAAAGGGTCTGGATTCTTATGACAATCTGGTATTTCAGTTTTTCTTTTCTTTTTTATAAATTTGCTAAAATTTCTACATTTTTGTCTTTTTTTCTGTCAACATGGGGTGCTGAGTGTACATTAATGAGAAATAAAATGAATTTTATTGATTTTAACAAATGGCTAAATTGAAACAAAGAATGAACATTTTAAAGGGGTCTGAGTACCCACTCTATAAGTATATTTAGCTGAAATAACTATTCAACAGGAGCTTATATTAATTTTCAATTAATCAGAATATGCATTTCAATTAGGCTCAATCATCAGGTTAAAAGTAAGTTTTTAAAATAACAACACTAAAGTAAGCATAAAAACATGTTTCTATATTAATTATTTTTTCCTATTGGTCTAAAGTAATATTCTAAGCTTGAATCTGTGTTACTATCAGCTGTGAACTGAAAATGATTAGAATGAATAGAATGTAGGCTTAAAATTCAGATTTAGCAAATAGTTATACTTATTGAGATAAGTTACATAAATGCTTTTACTATGAACCTGATGAGAATCCATTTAATGCAAGGGAACGCGAGGCGGATGGGAAGTATGGGGTTACATGTCTACATATAAGTATGGATGTAAGAGCAGTGCAATAATTTGGCAACAATAAAGCACATGAAAAAGATTGATGAGAAAATGTCCATGTTTTTAATCAAACTATTTAAAGAAACCTGTTGTCTGGTTTCAATAATGGCAACTTTTCAGCTCAACTTTCAGAGAGAACATATATTCTGATTAAAGTACATCATGTACTGGGAAATCGCATCTCTATAGTGATAACACAGGCTATATTTTTGGACGTAATTCACACAGAAGATGATCAAGTTCCATTTTCTAGCAGTAGTAATTAGCAGCAGTTCAAGTTTTTTCTATCATTCTCATCCTTGCAGTTTGATTCAGCTTCTCCATCCACTGTAGCTTTAATCAGGGGTCAGAGGTTATTAAAATCAAAGTCTGGCTCAAAAGCATAAGGTTGGATCTCTTCAGCTAAAATGTGACATAAATGAACCAGAAACCATGTCCAAATCAATCAACGTCTTCCTTCATACTGCTCAGCAATCCTAACCTGACAACAGCCAGATGCATGTCTAAAGCTCCACTCACATACATCTGGGGAACCGCTCATTGAAAGTGATTTCCCCACCGAATTTATGGTCTGGCCAATCCAGGGCGCAGGGTGGGTGTGTCCTGGAAGTGGAGAAGCGACCATGAGATTCCAACAACAATGGCGGCTCGCATTGAGGAAGCAAGCGTTAGCATTGATGCTGCTATTTCTTCTGTGTTGTCCAATCTATCTGATATTGTTTAATTAAAAGAACATCAGAGAAGCGGCTTTGAAGGCTTTTGTTGGTGGAAGCGATGTTTTTAGCCCTTCTCCTCCCGGCAGTTGGCAAAAGCTTTGATCTACCAAATGGCTCTCCTCTCACAGCGTCCGCGGGTTAGCTTGATTGGTGTGAGTGGTTGAAATAGCACGTCAATAAAGATGACAGACAAGTGGCTTATCCAATCATATGCAAGGAGTTTTGATAAGGCCCAGCCTTCAGTAAAGAGCAATTCCTATGGCGGGTTCCCAGATGTATGTGAGCGGAGCTAGGCGGAGAGAGACATGCATCTGGCTATTGTCAGGTTACAGCAATCCTAGCAATTTCTAAAGAAAGTTATTTATGGAAGATCTATTTATGGACCTAGTCCATGCATTTGTGTACTTCAACGGCTGGACTATTGTAATTCTTTACTATCAGGAAGTCCCACAAACTGTAGTTAAAAGCCTTCAGCTGATCCAAATACTGCAGCCAGAGTTCTGATGAAAATGAAAAGAGAGATCATATCTCTCCTATCCTGACAGCTTCTCTTCATTGGCTTCCTGTTAAATCAGAATAGAATTTAAAATCCTCCTTCTCACATATAAAAAGCCTTAAATGGCCAAGCTCCATCTGATATCAGAGATCTGATTGTTCCTTATGTTCTAACAGAGCACTTAAGCTCTCAATCTGCAGGTTTACTAGTGGTTCCTAGAATTTCTAAAAGTAGAATGGGAGGCAGATCTTTTTTAGTTATCAGGCTCCTCTCCTGTGGAACCAACTACCAGTTTTAGTCCGTGAGGCAGACACCCTGTCTACTTTTAAGGCTAGGCTTAAAACTTTCCTTTTTGATAAAGCTTATAGTTAGAGTGGCTCAGGTTATCCTGAGCTATCTCTATAGTTATGCTACTGTAGGCTTAGACTGCCGGAGGACATAGGGACTCGCATTTAATCATTCTGCTTCATTTGGTCTCTATTCTCCCATTATGCATAACTTGTTAGTTCAATCTCTAACGCTCTGCTCTCTTTGCTTTTTCTCATAGTAGGTTCATCTTGTCTGTTCCTGTTTGGCTGTGACTCCATCCTGGAAGAAACATCAGCTTTGCTGCTGCCATCAACACCCTTGTTTATAACCTGTTTTTCATGGTAGTCCTGTTTCTCTGACTGTGACTTACAGGATGTGCTCTCTTTAATCCTTTGACATGTAAGCTTGCTCGGAGCTGGTCTGCCCAGCTGTGTGTTTCCTGAACGGGGCCCCCTGTGGTGACGGTTTACAATTACCTTTGTATCTCTGCTTCTTTTTGTGTCTCTGCTTCTGTCTCCTTGAACCCCAGTCGGCCTCAGCAGATGGCCGCTCACACTGAGCCTGGTTCTGCTGGAGGTTTCTTCCTGTTAAAATGTAGTTTTTCCTCTCCACAGTCGCTACAAGCATGCTGCGTGTGAGGGATTGCTGAAGAGTCAATGAGGTGATGCAATCAGCTTGTTTTCCTGCCTGTCAAAACTAATCTGTCAAAACCCACCTCACCCACAGGCCAAACCTAAAAAAAAAAGAAAAAGAAATTATTTTAAAGGTTAGACATTTAGTCATTTTCTGTATCTTGAAGATTTAAACAGTCAAAATACTGTGTGAGGAGATCCCATGTAGTATAACATAAATTCTTGGAGCCTCTGATAAAGAACCTCAATTTTTCAACTTTAGGATGGTTGAATGCCTCAAACAGCCATCAGACATGTAAAAGATTGCACAGATGGGATTGGAAGCAACAACAGAACCAATTGCTTTAGTTGATGTGCTGAAAACAATATTTAAAAAAAGCTAATTTATTAGATTGCTTCATGTCTTGTTATGTCATCAACATACAGAGGTCGAATTAAAACAATGAATACAATATTGTTACCCTGCTGTATTTTCTTATTTTTACTTTATTTTAAAATAAATGCAATAGTCTACTGGATGAGATCTTTCAAATGAATGTAAATGACCAAAAACTGTCCTAGGTATGAAAATATGACTAAATTTGCTGTTTTTTTGCAAATTCACGTGTGTTTTTATGAAAACTCATTTAAGAAATATGGGATCATGATTAAGTTTTGGCCTGTCTTCACATGGAGTCAATCATTTTATAATTAGTAAAATATTCAGTTTTAAATAAAATAATTTATAACCTATCAGAATAAGACATACTTTGATAATCAAAAGAAGGAAATTACAGATGAGCAATATATTATCACTTCAGTGAAAAAACATTTTCACGAAATCTAGAGAAAAGTGAATCATGAAATCAACAACTTAAGTTTCCTTTAAATTTTGCAAAACGTGACACCAGGCCACACTTTTTTCTTTCAAATCTTGCTACCATATTTGCTGAAACATGCATCTATAAAGAATCATGTTGAATTAACCTAATCCAGGGCGGGGACCCAAAAACAATAAATAATATAACTATTGTCAAAATTTAACACACTGTGTTTAAACCTGTCTTACACACCTAATATCTTAAGTTTCTTTGCAAATGCAGACATTTTATTTGAAACACATTCTTCACATGTAGATGCATAGTTATGAGAATTTCTGTGAAACTTAAAATGCAAAACTCAATGGGTTTGTAAAGAATAGTTCATAGGTTTAACAATATTTACAAGAATGAAAATAAATAGTACTATAGTGTAGCAAGTAAATAGGTTGACTGTAATAGGGTTCGGATGAATGATAGCAGAACAGTTGAATGATAAGAGTTAGAATTGAATTTAATTCTTTGAACAAATAAGAGGGAATGAAACAAACAACTGGATATGTAATATTTAAAATAGGGTTCAAATAATATCATAGATTAGACTGATCTGTTTGATGAATTTAAATGTCATACAATAGAATCAGACCAATCACAGGCAAAAATTATTGTATGAGAGACCTCCCTCTTCATGTGATGAAAAGGTAAAAGTTAACTGGTTTATTTGTAGGTTAACAAAGGGCGGAGGTGAGAGGTTAGTACAGCAGGGTAAACTCGACGTTGGACCGGGAACGGAGATCCCGGTGAGACCAGCGTTTTAACTCTGAAGGGGAGATCACAATGATCAGTTCGGACTGCAGTACTGGCGTGATCACATTTGAGGGGCTCTTGCCTCTTAGATCCAGTTTGTGGGGTTTTGTCCAGATATGAATGAACTCGCTGTGCTTTAGGGCGGACAGGCAGTGACTAGCCTTGGGTCCAGAGGAGCAATGGAGCAGACTGTCACCGGGTTTTTCTGAAGCAGACTTGAACAGATCTGGTAGAGGTTTCCCCTTGCTCAGTGGGACTCAAATAATTCCTTCCAGGCGGGGTAGAAGGTCCAGGCTTATCCAGTGGATCAGGAAGGCATCCTACCAGAGAACAAAGATAAAGGCAAAGGCTTAGGCTCAGAGAGAGACAAAGCAATAATTAGACTCAGCTAATCTCAGTTTGGCTAGAGTACCTAATACTGGCAAACACTCTGGCGTCGAGGTATTGACAGCCCGCTGCTCAGTGGTTAGTGGTGCAAAGGGAGAACAAAAGAAAACACAAAAACAACCAACACAAACTGGAATCCTAATAGAAAACAGGATAGGAAAGAGAAGAAGAAAGAAATATCACTTGCAGCTTTCACAGCACACTTATTTCAACCAACGAGCCAGAGCTCTTATAACCAACACAGATTAAAGTCAGCATTAATTTAAATCGCTGACCACCTGTCTCTCGCCCAGCGCAGCACCTCATTAATGAAGTATCAGCCTCCTCAATCAGCTGATTGGTCCATGCGTGAGCTGACCGCCCCTACGGCCAAAAGTTTCAGAACTTTCCTGAGAATATTTTGTTTTCTTTGTGAAAAAGGAAAAGGGGATGGTTTTAGACAGTTCATCCATTTGATTTGGGCTCCATTGGCAATATATCCCAACACATGTTTTTGTTGTTTGTGTTTGTATTTTTTGTCTTTTTTGTTTGTTTACTAACAACTTACGCTTCATAAAAAAAGAAGATATTATAATATTGTCAGTTACACTGTGGAAGGACAATATTTGTGTCAGACAAAATGAACTATTGACTTTGTTTGGAGAGACATTGGACAATTTCTTCCTTGAGCCACAGGAAGGATTGCATTGCAGAGGGGACAGAGACTGATTTTACACCTGGACTTCATCAGGAGGAATGGTGTGCAGCTGCTGATATACTAAGGAGAATGACAGGATGCCCTCTGCCTCACACAGGAAGGCACAGAACAGGCCATTGGCAATGATGGGGTGATGGAGTGTCATCCATTAGGACCCGGATGCAAAGCATAAATGAACTGACGAGATTTACTATACACAATGGGGTGGGGTATTCTTAAACTATTGAAGTGACTGATTACTTATAGATGTTTGACTATATCACTATATCTTTACTATATATAACATCACTGCTTCTTTTGAATAAACAGTCTGGTCAGTTTGAGTTAGCATAGTTGCTTTATCTAGTAGTAGAAACATTCATAATAAAATAGCCTAATATATTTTTTAAACAACAAAAGGAGATTGTAGAAAACACATTCAACTGCTCTAAAAGTATAGCTTTATTTTTGAGAGTCTCAGTCTTTTAGGAACCTATGTTAAGTGTCTGTGTGCAGCAGACCTGTCTGTATGGTCATCCCTTCAGCTATGGGCCAATCACTAAAATCCACTTTCACGTCACAGTCTACACTTCCGTAGGACTAGTGATGTTTTATAGTATAGTCCACCTTGCAGCTCTGCACAAGTTATTTTAGCATCCAGGGGCGACAAAACTTAATGTAAAAGCCAACATTGAAGAGTTCGCTGCTGCACGTTTATTACTTTTATGTTAATCCGTACTCGCACGCCGTTCAATTGCAGCTTTTCCTCGACTGCTTACGCCCACATCGCATCGACAAAGTGGCAGAAACCATGGAATGAATCTCCACTACCTTTGGTCATAAATTCACATTTTTTTGTCCATTCTGGGTTAAACGACGTCCTGGTTTTTACAGGACGCTAACTTTAATACTTAGCATCAGTAATTCTGATCCTTGTTTACTTATGTAACCAATGCCAACAGATCTTTATCTGACACGGCGTCACTCTTAGCCAATCATCTGTTAGATCAGACAGTGATGCATTTTTGATGACTGGATATTGTGCTGCAGCCCAGAAAAAAAATAAGTAAATAAAATAAGTCTGCTCTACGAGCCTAGTGCCTCATAAAGGAGGACAAATACAATGAACAGTGCAATGAAAATGCGGACTGTCCGGACATCTGGCCACCCTAATGATAGCTTAATAAGATAAAAACATATCCTGCATTTTTGGATCTGGTCAGGGTTCCAGATATGCAGACTATCATAAACAGAATATATTCTGGTTGTGAAAATGTTAAAACAGTCTTTTCTACATTGGAGCGCCTTTCATAGAAAAAATGTTCAATGGACTCTGGCTGCACACTTTAGATAGAGATGGAGTCGACAGTTTAAGGAACTCTAAACTATCATGCTTTGGGAATGCACAAACAAGTCAGGGTACAATCTTGTGCTCTGAAGCGATGAACATTTAAACATGACATTTCACTTGAAGGGAGGATCCCCTTCATTACTGTTTCCAAGGAAAGGCAGTCTCGCCCTGTTCCATAAAGCAAAGCCAAAGCCAAAAAAGGTGTTTTTTTATTGATAATTCATGTATTTTTCTATATTTCCTTTATTAGGATATATAACTTGAAGTTACTGTTTTTATGAGTTTTAATATAGAGAAAAACAAACGCTTGTCAGGTGGGGCATCCTTAGTTGGCTAACCTCTGTACCTCAGGACCTCCTAAAAAATGTCAGGTATTAGCCTTATTTTAAATGTGTTTGTGTTTTAAACTGCACGGACACACAATATTTTTGTGGTTTACTTTATGGTAAAATCTTTGAGGCGAGCCTGTTGGGCCTGCGGTTCGCCGGGTTCAGTGTTTGACCCTGAAGCATTTTTGCTATGTTGTTGGATCTAAAGTGAGAGGATTTTTATACATTTGAAGGAAGAAAACTTGCTCATAGTGGATTTTTTCTTTCTCACGTACATGTAGAAGAAAATGTATTACCTGTATGCATAACAGTTATAAGTCTGAGAAGGTCTATGCAAGCCTTTACAAAATAACTGTGAAGTAGGGGAGTTGTTGGCTGGAAAGCCCAACCGTTTCTGCAGGCAGAAAAAAAAGAAACTTTTTTTTTTTCCCTGTCTGCTTGCAGACACGAAAAAGGTCTTCCTGAAACAGAGACGCACGACTTCCTGCTAAGTTTAGGTTTGTGCTTTTCCTGTCAGTCCCTTAAGGAAAAAAGAAAAAAGGTTAGCCGAAGGGATGCAGCACATTGATGGTTTGTGCTTTTCCAGTTCGCTCCTTAAGAAGGAACAAAAAAAGGTGAGAAATATGGTTGATTCTGGATAATTTTAGGTTTGTGCTTATCGAGTTTTTACTCCCTTAAGGAAAAATGAAAAAAAGTGTGCCGAAGGGGAATATTGAGTTGAGAAGGGGCTCTACGCTTTTTTTAAAAGATCCCTTAAAAACCCACCTATTCCCAGGATTGAGCAATTGTCTGTGTATTTTATGTGAATTGGTTGACTGGCCAGTGTTTATGTTTTTTTGTGTAATCACAGCTAGCAGGGGGACTTGTTGGCTGATTGAGTCAGGGCTCTGGAGGCACTTTAAAGACCTGTTCAGTTTGATTGAGTTACGGTCAACTAAAACAGAAAATCCAGACTGCAAGGGGCACTGAAGAACAGCTGGGTATGTAAAACTAATTTTAATGTCTAAAAGTAACAAAAAAACCTCTGCTCTCTAAAACTGTGCACACCCAGTTTAACAAGGATCCTAAAATTTGATTGAGAAGCACTGAAGTGTTGACACCAGACATAGGGGAGAAATGATGCTTCTTCTGTTTAAATTGAGTAAATTCCACTTTTAAGATCAATCAAAATTGATTTTGATAGGTTAAAAAAACTTTAGGTAGCAAATGACTTTCGGTTTGAAATTAACTGAAATTGTTTTCTGATATGACATTGATATGAGTAATATGATGATGACCCATGTTTAACTATATAATAAAAAAGACTGGGTTTTTTGATAAACAGTCTGGTCAGTTTGAGTTAGCATATAATTAGGGGGGGGGGGGACAACCTGAAACTGCATGGTTGCTTGAAAATGGTGATGAGGGACAATCATTTAAAGGTTCAAAGGTCAGAAATAATAAAGTAGAGATAACAAAATACTTTTGGGTGAATGTTTGAAAGAAAGGATTTCATCTTTCAATGTAAGCAATATTGGTGATAACTTAATGAGATAATTGTGCTTATGGCATATCAATATCAGGGCCTAGGCTCTAAAACTTCACCATTTTTAACTGCGACGTCATGATCTTGCCGTAGATACCTGGTCTGATTACTTATTTCACACACCTTCTTAGCTTCTCCCAGCTCTCATTATCACTGCTGCAGCTGCTTTAGTCTCTATTTAACTAGAATTCAGACCAGTCATCGGTGCCAAATTATTTGAGAATGTTGGGATCTGGAGGTCTGTCCACCTTTCTCCAGCATAGGTATCCTGGGGCTGAAGCTGACCACCACACCTGCGGCTCATGAGCTCATCAGGGGACCAGCATTTAAGGAGGGGCAGAGCTACAATCCGACGCCAGAGTGTTTGCCAGTTATGGTTAGCGAACCTCAAGCGTGAAACCAAGCTGTCTGTTCTCTGGAGAACCCTGGAAATCCAACTCAGTCTGAACCCTGCCTGCCCGCTCTCAGCAAGAGCTGAGAGAGAAGCTCTGAACCTGCTCAGTAAGATTATCTGCTCTGCCCTGCCTTTGCCTAGCCCTCTGCCTGCCTTCAGTCTCTGGACCCTCCTGCTTCCCCCCTTCTACCGCTCTGCTCATCTCTGATCAGGTATAGACCTGTAAACACCCAACCAGCAAATTCACTGAAAGACTGCTAACTAATCTGTACCTCTCTGCAGTGAAAACCAGTCGTGACCAGACCCGGACCCAGTTTATCCCAGAACCAGTGTACTTTATTTGTGATCATTGCTTCAATAAACTTGTGAACTTTTTCCCAGCCTCTGAGTGTTCTGCATGTGGGTTAGATTCCTGAAAGCCAACATGACAGAGAAGTATTCTAGCGTACCTGATTACCTGATACTGGCTTGTTCTGCCTTCTGTTCAAAATCCATCCATTTTCTAGCACGCTTATCCCGAGTGGGGTCGCGAGGGGTGTTGGTGCCTATATTCAGCAGTCAATGGGCGAGAGGCGGGGCACACCATGGACAGTACATCGCAGTTCTGTTCAAAATATAAAAGTGTTTATAACAAAAATCATTCAGCTCCAAGTCAAACATATTTCAGTTTAACACTCTCAACTACAGCTAGTGAATTTCAACTAAACTAAACTAACTACTATGTACAAAGAGGAACATGGTTGAAAAACATATTACAATTTAAGATGGTTCTTGTGTTTGGAACCAAAGTTTATCTGGAAGAATTTGGGATATGATCAAATTAGCTTTTCATTAATTTAAAGAAACTGGAATGTTTCCAAACTGGAATGTTTCACAATGGCATGAGGTGAATAAAACATTATTTGGCCAAATAATTTTTTATTAAATGATTTGCTCAATCAGGAACCAATAACCTTTAGTTAAAGGATTCTTTATGCTCTTTGAAATAGCTAGCAGCGAATAGATATCAGGATTCCGCTAAATGACTCTTGGTAATGGAAAATAGTAATGGGCATATAGGAACACATGAACACTAATGTTATATCAGTGTTTAAACCCTTAGTGAAATAAAAGCTTGTCCAAGCTTCAGCAACAGCTCAACACACCTATTCCTGTAGCATAGCATAGCATGCAGTCCATTCTGTTAGCTTTGTCTTTACTCATCAGTAAACACATGTTGTTTGATCTGTCCCTAATCATGCCAGACCTGCAAACCTTTTTTTACCCATGTATTGGAGGGCTTGAGTTTCATCCAGTTGCAGCTCAGTAGTCAGGGCAGCAACAACCAGGGGTTCTTTGTCTCAGTCTCACACAGCCGGGGTCCTCTTTGTCTCAGTCGTTCATCAAGACAGGGTAGGCCTTCTCGTCCAGTCTGACTCTATAAGTTCTTAAACTCAAGAGAAATGTGTTGCAAAAGGTCTTTCTTGAAGTAGTTTGGTTGTGAAAGGTTACCAGAATGACCCATCCTTGATTCTGGAGATTTGGGTCCCCTTGGGCCTTGGTTCTCCACCATAGTGGAGGTCCAGGTCGAAGCCCAGCTTCATGGGCAAGGGAGAGGAGGCAAAGAGAGGGAGAATCTGGTTTTCCTTTGGTTTTGTCTGTTCTCACAGAGAGGGGGCTGGTTGGTCCCACCTCTGTGACTTGCCTGTGGAGGCCTTGGCTGAAACGGGGGTGCTGCAGAAGTCCCCCAGCTGTTATTCACCAAAGCTGTGTGTTTTTCTCCGGTCATCCTGTCAAGATGAAATATGGGCACTGGTTCCCAATGTCCAAAAACTATGATCATGACATATGGCGCAATAAATTCCCCCTTTTGATCTGGAAATAAAAGGTGCAGTTCTTTGTTTTCAGATCAACAAATAGGTCCATAAAGCCATGAGATCTGGAACAGTGATGAATCAGGTTTCTGTTGGCAGGAAGAAAGTTCATTTAGGGTTCATATCTTCTCCAATGTTTGTCTCTGGATGATTTGTTGCAGGTCTGGCAGAAGCTGACCCTAACTTATAAAACAGTTCATTTTCTCCAGAGGTTTTGGTTGAAGCAGGTCTGGCAGGAAAGTCTGACCCTGATACACAAATATATATAGATTCCAAACAAAATTTCCTAACACCTTCATGATGCTGTTGTTTAACCTTCATCATTTCTCAAGTTGTGATACAAAAGAAAGAAAGGATAAAACTGGTTAAAGTATGTTAGAAATTACCAGCAATTATCATACTCTTAGATATGATAAGTTTTACCATTAGCTTGGAATTGTAGTACTTTGTGATTGGTCAGAGGAGCCAGTAGCTCTGTAAGAACTGTTTTGCAGATCAGTTCTAATTTTCCTTATGAGATTATGTCTGTAGCCCGTTAATGTCCCACTTTACCAGTGTCAACCTTTGGTTTTGCATTGTGATAAGGTTTGTGACGTTTATCTGGGGGTTCTGGTTTTCATTCTCTCAAGTCATTAATTTCTATCATCTTGGTGAACCACTGGGGAACTCAACCTGTGTCTCCTTCTGGTCCTGTTCTTTGATTGATGGTTTTAGACTGTCTCAAGCGAAAGTAATATTCTCTGAGTGTTTTTAATGTTCTGCTTGGAAAACTAAAGACACCTCAAGCGTTGCTAACACCGGATCTCTCTAACCAGAATATTCTTCTCTTAAGGTTTGACAAAGAGCTGAATAACTTACTCTGATTTTGCATGAAGAGATTTTATGAAACCATGGACACCTCTAGCTGTTGTTTTCTAAATCAGCTTCAATTTCCCAAAAGAAGAAGGAAATGGCAATTCTTTAAGACAGTGCTCAACTTCTTGCAGATAATCCATTATGTTGGAGTGTTGACTTTCTGGGTCCAAACTATCAATATCTTTGCCCAGGATTTAATTTGTTGAATGCTATGGTCACTTGGTGGACCTGAACCATCAGAAAGTTTGTTCTGCTCATTAATTGCTGGGGGGTTTTGAGCTAACCTTTGATGACACAAGGGAGACTGAGGCCCCGTCCACACGAAGTCAAAAAGAACACGAAACGCTGATATTTTCCAAAAACGTTTGTCGTAAAGACGGAGACGAAGGGTAAATGTGAGCGCCCACACACCTAATGCATGAAAACGCTGCAAAATGTATGCCAGGCCTGTAAGTGGCGCTTGTGGTGCCAAAGCAAAAGCACAGGCGAACGAAATGTTGGGCATTAGCACTAATATTTATACATGGTTGTTCTGCGGGTCCATTTTCGTTGGTTAAGTCAAATTCAGGTGCTGAACTATGTGTGTCGATATTGCTCTGTTCTTCCTGGAGATATTCCAGAAGAAGAAGATTCTGTTGTAAGCCCGACAGCAGGGTGAGTAGCATTAGCAGCAACGGCGCCATTGTTGTTGTGATACTGTGTCGCCGCATGCGTGTTTAGAGGCTTACGCTTATGACGCATGCGTGTAAAAAAAATGCAGTTAGAGCGTAAAGATGGAAACGCTTAAAACGGCGTTTCACGAAATCTTCCCACTCTGAAGGCTGAATAACAAAAAGATTGTTTACAGACCAGCCTAAAACGCCGGGGGCTTCGTATGGATGAGAGGCTGGTTTGGTGAAAAATTTGTGCGTTTAGGCGTTGGAAGCCAGGGTTCGTCTTCGTGTGGACGGGGCCTGTTATTATTGATTTTAGAGTTTTCAAGCTGTGAACTTTGGCACTTGATGCTTGGTCAACGGAATGTGAGACAGAGTAGGAGTTGCATAGCTGTCCAATTGCAAAATTTTAAACTGCTTGATTTTACCAAGTGATCTAATTGTTTCTCTCTGTATGTGACACTACATTGACTTTGACAATCTTCAGAGCTATTTTGTGTTAACTCAGAATTTAGAGACTTTGTGTCTGTTTCAGGAACAGTTTTCCTTTGGACTGGTTGTACCTCCTGCTGATTCAAAGTCTGCTGGCTTTGTTTATTGCAGATGTTCTCGGAGAGGGGGTTCCACACCTTTGGCCTTGTTGGTCTTTGATCTTTCCAGCTGTTATTGTTATCTCAGCTCCTGACAGAAAAGATTTGCAGCACTTACACTCTGGAGGATCATCTGATACTTGGCTTCTAGATCAGAGTACTGTTTAGCTTTTATTTGGGATTTAAGCTGATAAAAGTAGCGTGAGCTCACAGAGTACATCTGTAATCAGAAAGTTTTCATTTGGGTTTTGAATTGAGTTAATTAATTCTTGAAACTTTTCTTCACATAGCCTGAGGTTAAAATTGTTTAGGTTATCCAGCTTATTTAGAGATAAGTGGATAAGCTTTGCAACAATTTGTTTCTGTTTCTCTATGCCTATGGAGTCAATGATGTGCCCAGAATTGAGGATGCTTGGATCCATTTTCAGCTGATGGCACAAAAACTCAAGTTATGAAGAAATTTCAAAAGAACACAATCCAGTCAGTACCCATTATATACTTGTATATTTCATATACATATTGTAAGGACTTAAATTTATGTGTGTAGAAACGGGTCACAGGTTATCTTTAAACCTGTGATATCAAAGTAACACTTTTCTTTCAGTGTTAGAAATGCTACACCTTGTTTAGGATTTACCAGCTATCTTAGCATTTTGACGCAAAGCTTTACCTTTAAGGATTTACTAGCAATTAGCTTATGATTCACCTTTCTTTAAGGGATTTTAAGCAATTTAATTTTAATCCACCCCCTTTCGGTCGAGTAGGACCTCAGATTAACTTATGTTAAATCTGGCAATGAATCTTTTTCTACACAATATAAAATAAGTGTTTAGGAGTCTTATCAGACTAATAGACTAAGGGATTTAGGTTAAGTTTCGAGGCATCTAACCTATTTTTTTGGGAAGTGGTTCTAGAAGCAACAAATAGCAGCATCTAGTTATAGATGTGCACAAATTTTGGTCGAACGATAAGACTAACTTGGGAGTTAAATCTTTTAGTTTTAGTTGGACCAAAGTGATCAGATTGATTTTAATCATCTGGGTTTTGCTTTGAAGTAAAGTTGGTTATCACTAGCTGAAGAGATATTTTGGAGTTATTAGATTCTGTTAAATTTTCTATATTTCGATGCTCCAAGAATGTCAAAGGTTATATTTTCTTCTCATATAAGCTAAGACATTTAGTATTGGATTCTTAGGTTGAGACTTTAAGATCTCATCATTGAGTGGTGGGAGCTGATGTTAATGCTTTCACATGGTTTTCAATAATGGCTCTGAGTTTATTCTCATATATGTGCAGAATGACTGTTATATTCGATGACCACCAAACTGGGACGCCAATTAAATGTTATACTCAGTGGGCCCAGCAACATGGGACACTAAATATTAAATGTTGTGATTTTATGTTCAATTCTTTTCCCAGCCCGCTGGGAATTTATGTTTCTGATACTTTAAGATGTTTATTGTCCTCCCCTGTAGGGGTGGTAAAATATCTTATTTAATCAGATATTATTTCAGCTGTTACATACTGTTTATGACACACAGTCCTACTAACTGTGTGTTAGAACAATAAATGAAAGAGTGATTCGAAAGCACTAATCATGGTCAAACAGTTATTTCTGCACATACATGGAATAAATTCACCACAACTTCTGTTCAAAATATAAGAGTTTATTAACAAAAAATCATTTCAGCTCCAAGTCAAACGTATTTCAGACTTCAGCGGTTATATTTTTTAGATTTATATATTTTTTTAAACAAAGCGGAGTGTGTATGACTTTGAACGTTCACTAGTTTAACACTCTCAAATAAAACTAGTGAAAGTTTAAAGTCATACACACTCCTCTTTGTTTAAAAAAACATATAAATATAAAAAATATAACCGCGGATGTCTGGGGGACAATGATTCGCCTACATGTTATCAATGCTGGCGTACCATAAAGAATAAATTATGAACAGTTTAGTTTGTAAAAAAATGTAAAATGTAAAAAAAAAAAACGGCGTTCCCCTTTAAGGAACTATAAACTGTAATGCTTTGAGAATGCAGAAACCAGTCAGGGTACAATCCTGTGGTCTGATCCGATGAACAAATAAACATGACATTCCACTTGAAGGGAGGATCCCCTTTATAATGCCCTGCTTCATTCTGCCTCTGTGTTATGATGCCAATGACACAGGTAAAGACTTATCCTTCAGGGAGTGTGGTGACACCCAGTGCCAAAGACTCTTGTGGTTCAAAGCTGCTGTGGTAACAGGGGAAACCTGATGGACTTGTCATAACTTTCACATTAAACTGTTTTGCTTGTTGAAGAGGCTCGAGGCTCCAAGGCCAGTCGCAGAATGGGTCCTGAACAGTAGCCCAAATATAGATCCATTCATATAGGTTCACACACATAGATAGAGTCAGGGAGGACTCTGCATACATTCACATACAAAGAAACATATATGGTTAGAGACACGTAGGACAGGTAAAGGTCAACATGATATTCTTACCCTGACATTCAAAGCTACTAATCCTGACGAAGGAGTTTTGAAGGGTGGGTTGGGTGGGTGGTGGAACAGCAGCAAGCTGTTTATTCTTAGAAATTAAACAACTTTTATCACTTTAAATGGGGAGCAGATAAGAGTAGACTAAAGATAAAATCACAATTTTAGAAAGAACTAAACTTAATTTGCTGTGATGAGCTGTAGCGTTCAGAATAAAAAATGTTTTCTGATTAAAACCTGAAACATTCTACTGTATAAACATTCAGATCACAGATCATTTAAATGTCATGATTTCAGTGCCGACTTTAGAGCTAAAATCAAAGTGATTGTGGATAAGACTATCTGGTTGTGACTGCATATACGTTTTGAGTAAATGTTGAATTACTCAGTAAAGACAGGGCTGATCCTGATAAGAAAGGTAATTGCACTCTGTTATGTCGGAGGATCCTGTAGCAACGGATTGCTGGACTGTGATGTGAACACACTATGAGGACCAGGGTTGTAACTTTGTGATAAACATTGGTGGGGGCGCTCTATGGGTGGTGGCTGATGGACCTACAGCTACTCAACCCGAACGCTTTCAATAGGGTTTATATTTTCCAAAAATGACCTCAAACATATATTTATTGAATGCTTTCCTGTTGTTGAGAACACAAGACAACCACAGTACACCGATATTTATAGTTATAGACAGATGCCTGCCTTTAGTGCATTATTTAAAAAGGGCTCAAAAACATTAATGTATAAAAAATAACAGCCGATACCAATGCCAACATCAATATATCATGCATCTGTAGTATGGACACAACTTCACTTCCATCCGTCCATCCATGCATGGCTTCCCTTTAAGCTGCATCACCTAAGATTTCATGAATCCATCCTGCTTATAAAGACGATATATTGCAATAAATGTTCACTGAGGATACAGAGTTTTCCTAGTATTTTAAACCTGAATGCAAAAAATAAATGTCATTTTTAGAGTGCCATATACTGAATCAGCAGCTTAATGACAAAAAAAACAGACTATGAAGCATCATTACAGTTCTAACATTGTTTATGTAGTCATAATCACCCAACTTTTCTTGTCTCTCCTTTGTTATAATTTTGTAAAGTTTTTGTGTATTTCTCCGTAGAATGAAAGATAAATGTAGATAAAGTTTTAACATGCGCTGAAGTTCAGCTAAAGTTTATAATATCTTAAGCAATTTTGCACCTAACCGGTTTCCTGTACCGAGGTTTGCAGCTGTGGGACTGGCAGCTCTTTTAAGTCCAGCTCCAACACAGCAGCAACAGCAGCATTAAAAGTCTGATAGCTGCTGACAGGTTTCTCATATATTCTACTCACAATGTTCAGATGGATGCCTGAGTTTCTGATGCGTCTGTAGATCAAATTCTCCTGCAAGCACAACAGACTGCTTCTCGTATTCCCCGTTGTCTCACCTGTCTTATTAACCGTTTATATACACTAAGCAGCCCTGCCTCTACCCTTCCACTCCTTAAATTCTACTGGATAGGTTTTATCCAATCAACTTTTTTGTGCTTTGCTTATTTCTCCTCCCTTTCTGCCTATCCAGCCTCCATCTCTGCAGCTCAAGCTGAAAACCCCAGATTATCTCCTAAAGGTGGAGAATTGAAGCCAATATATTGTAAAGGTTCAAAACTACCTGTGTTAATCTTACTTGTTGGGTTATATTGATGTTTTTTAAATAAGAGTAAAACTGAATTACATAGTATTATCTGTTACGGTAAATATTTGTTTATTTAGCAACCACTGTGACAGACGTGACATGTTTTTACAACATTACAACATTGATTTAGAATTGTAGGGATTTCAACTATTCTTGAAAAAACTATTAAACGTCTAAATACAAATGCCTTCAAATTCAGCTTTTTGCTCCCAGCTCACCCATAGTGATAGTTGAAGTTATCACAGGCTGTTTAAAAAGTGGAAATCTATGGAGAAATAGGAAATGTGTTTTTATTGGGTTGTTCAAATGGAAAATTGTGGGTAAAGTCAGACAGAAATGGTTCAGAAAAAAATGTAAACTTTCTTTCATGATCAAATCCCCAGAACTAAATCCCATAGAAAACCTGTGATAAGCTTCTTATAGGAAATGATTCAGGACTTTGGACAATGTAGAGAGGAATGAAAAAGATCACTTTAACCATGCAACCAGCTGTCCCACCAGCAGAGGGCAAAGTTTACAGGTATGAGTGACGAATTAACCATCTCATTCAGACTGAAAGGTTTTTATTTATTTATTTTGAATTTTTACAGCACTAATGGCTCTTTCTTTGACAGTAGGCTGACAGGAAAAGGGGCATGAGAGAGGGGGAGAGACATGCGGCAAAAGACCACGGGTCAGATTCGAACCAGGGTCAACCATGTCAAGGTCTAAAGCCTCCGTTCATGGGTCGTGCACGATAACCACTGCGCCACCTGCATGCCCAAAGGGTTTTATTTATTATTACTTTGCACATCCAAACCAGGCTGAGGTCTACAGACACGCTAACCTTTGCTTTTCCACATCTCTCCTTGCCAGCAGATTAGGCTGCCTCTACCTCTACATCCTGGGTTCACAGGTAACATATCTGCTTCACCCTGAGGATAACTAAGACATTATCTATGGTGTCATGTCAGATGATAACAGTTATGTTTAACCATTTAAAGGTCTCTCTATTAAAGGTTTTTAAGACCCTGGAACCCAATTAGCCTCTAAGTGCTAACCTTTCTCTACTGTGCTCTATAGTTTGACCAGTTTTACATGAAATCTTTCTTCTGATCCTTAGTGAGCATCTACATGGAAGGCCCTCTCAATTTCTCATAGGTTGTTGCAATAGGGCTCTAATAAAGTATGGGAATAATGGATAAAGCAATCAATGCTCTTATACTACAGTAGGTAAAGTACAGTAGGTTCTGCATATACATAAATTGTTTACAGAAAAAAAAACTGACACAGAGCTTCAGATAGAGCAACATTTGAAATATACATCTTGTGCATTCACAATTTAAAAGATAAATTCATATGAAGAATGACAATGTATTTTCTTATTTAGTGGGGGAAATTAAGTATGAAGCCTGATCTCACTGCAAATATTAACTTCTGTGTATTTGCCCCTGATTTAAGGAGCAACTAAGACCATTTGTCATTGGAATTAAATTGATTTAAATTGCAAATAAGAAAAAAGATCTTGGGGGCATTTTTAGGGCAAACAATATCTTATTTTAATTGCATAATAACTAATTATCTAATTTTTAAGGGAAAAAAAATAATTCTATTGTCAAATTCTCTCATTCACTTGCAGAAATAGGTTAATTTCAAGGATTTTAAAACTTATTTTCAGATCAGTTTTTGAAGTTTATGCAGTTGCCTAAGATGTTTTGAACATAAGAGGTTTCCATCTTTTCATACTGATAATTTTGTCACCTCCCAGGGAAACCATGTTGAACCATCTGACACTTGTGGCGACAGTCAGCAATAATGGTCGCAGCAGGGGAGGAAGGAAACTGCTTTTTTTTATTAGAGCCAGGGGAATAAATCCTTCCTTTTCTCCAACTTTTATTTGTTGTTAAGCTCTGAATATATTTAAATATCTTCATACATCTCATGGATAATACTTCATGGTACCAGATACTCAGAAAATAACTAAATTTAAAATCTTTAGTGCCTCCTTCTTATATTGTTGAAAAAGAACAAAACTAAGAACAAGTCGGTTCTTAGTTTTGTGGTTGTGGTTTACTAGCACCGCCTTGTGGTTGTTTCTATTAACTGTTTTATATTTTTCCTGATGTAGAATTAGTTAGACATTAGGCAATGTGTTCACAGTTCATTCCCTGTACTAAGGGACATGCAATTAAACTATCTATAGCAGATGTGGATAATTCCTCACTTTATTCACCCTCTATAGCTGAAAGAGATTATCTATCAGTCTCTAAAGAGTTCTTGGTTCACCAAGACATTTACAATGTTTTCAGTTCAATTCAACCTGGACAGATTTACAGAGAGACAAGTTGCAACTAGAAGAGTTTATTGACATGGATAATATATAAGTTCTTTGGCGCTCAGACACCGACTGAAGACTACGTGTTCAGAACTGATGGATGATCAGATCGATGGATTTATGAGAGAGAAAATTAGTCTTCCCCCAGGAATTTGGACACTCATGGTGGAATAAGCCAAGAATGAATGGGAGGAGAAGGAGTGGAGGTGGGTAGACAGGTGGTTTGTGAGCAGGTGGAACATAAGGAATGACGCTTGAAGAAGGAGACCTTGTAAGTCGATTGGCTCCTGGAAGGGTGCGGTCCTGATGATGATTGGCTGAGGTTTGGAGGTAGGACTCCAGCAGGTGATCCAGGTGAGGCTGTTCAAGGTCTGCCAGATTGAATTTATGCTTAAGATTCGTTTTTGTATTTATTACATCATTAAAATCGATATAAAATCTAATCCTAATGGTCCTAATGGCTTTTATACCCCTTCAGGTCTCTTTCTGTTGGCGATACGGACCAATAAAATTTTTTGAAGCACTGGTTTTGATATAAAAAGCCAAAATTAGATCCTTTATTTTAGTTAATTCAGATTAAACAATCTTACATATTAAAGACTGACATGCAATGGTAATGTTTGAAATAACAGCAGTAAAAACTGTCCTAATAATAATAAAAACACATTATATTTTATGCAAAATATACATATTTAGTTTAAATCATTAGTCGACTGGATTTTGAATTAATTTTTAGTTAATCAGAATATGCATTTCAATGAGGCTCAATAGTCAATAGATGAAATTACCTTTTTAAAATAAAACTAAAGTAGGTATAAAAACATAAGCCCATCTTACGTCATGTTCCTATATTAATAATTTTTTCCTATTGGTCTGAAGTGATATTCTAAGTTTATATCTGTGTTCCTATCAGCTGTAAACTGAAAGGATTAGAATGAACAGAATATAGGCTTAAAAATTTGATTTAGCTAATAAGCTATTCTTATTGAGATGAGTTATATAAATGTTTTTACTCTCAATTCCGTTTTAATTAGTTCAGTAGGACTTTATTTAGCAAACATCAGCTGCTTTGTAAAAAATAACTTTAAACATTCCAAAGAAATCATAAAATAGATACATAGTAAACACCCCAAAATACTTTGCGTGTGGTAAATCAACAACGTTGCCTCTATGGAATGGACTGAAATTAAAAACCTAAAGAGAGTGAAAAAGCCATAAGGGACTCGAAACCAGCTAACTTTTAAGATTTCTGTTAGAACTAGATTCAACTTTCAATGATTAAATAGTTTTTTATATGCCAGATACTGTAGTGATATTTTTATTTATTTATTACACACTACTTCTTTTGGAAGCTGTAGGATTTTGGCAAAGTCTCTGGCATTAGCCTTCTTAGAAACAATTATGAGTACAATTTTTGTATGCCTATTAGACATCCTTAACTCTTCTTATATTGGCTGGTTGAAATCCCAGAGGCTTTTTGTGACATATAACATCAGTGGTTAACTGCGACCTGGTAAAATGTATGACTTTTCAAAGCCTTATTTAAAGTTTTGGCAACATTTTAGCTTTCACTAGTTAGATAACTGATTTGAGCAATGCTCAATTGTTATTATTTGTAAGCTGATTATGTTTTGCTTATTGGTCCAAAGCCTGCTTTCTTTTCTAAGGTTCATAATATTTTCCAGCATGAATCGTTCCTAGGCAGGCCTTGTCTTCCAGCATGAAGATCCAGGGTTTAAGGTCCTGCCTGTGTTCTTTCTGCATGAAGTTTGCATTTATCCTTGTGCATGGCCCAGAATAAATTGCTGTATGGTATAAGTGTGTTTGTGCATTGTCTTCTGTTCTGTTTCTCACAAACAAACAGCAAACAGTCCAGGCCGCACTTCACCTTCCACTAAATTAAATGGCTGGTAATAGGCATCAGACCACCTGCAACTTTGCAGGTATAGTGAATGGATGGGTGGAGTGTGGTGCAGCCTGTCTTTCACTACCCTCAGCCATTCATTTCCTTCAACTTATCATTAGAAAATCAAATTCAGACCATTGTTATTGAAAAAGAACCTTTACTGTTGTCTCATTGTCCGTCCGTTTTCCATAAAAGTGCATCATTGTTGATTTCACAGCATGCAAAACTCACACAGTAAAATGACAACAGAAGTAAGAGAGAGAGAGAGAAAGACACAAGTCAGCCACGCCATACATTTAGTCAGGTACATTCATTGGGGATATCACTAGGGTGAGCACGGCCTGAGAGAGAGAGAGAGAGAGAGTTGTCCGAATGGTCAGGGTCAAAAGTCAAACGTATAAAAGTGTTACAGAGTCTACAAGGGATGAGTGAATGGGAAGAGGAGAAGAAGAGAAGAAAAGGATGTCTTTGGCTCAAGTTGTTCCTTTAGAGTTGTGAAGTCAGGTGTTGGACAGTTTACCCCTTGATCATGGCAGCAAACTCTGCATGGAGGAGAAAAAAATCCTGATTATTTTACATTCTTTACAAATCAGTTGTCATAATTAGATCTAAAGAAAAAAAAAAGTAAATACCATCAACTCCGATCTTGCCGTCGCCATCAGAGTCACCAGCCTTCAGGAAGGTCTTGGTCTCTGCATCAGTCAGAGCCCTGGCACCGGCAGAAAAGTTCTGCAGGAACAGCCTGGAAAGGAAGATTGGGGAAAAATAAATCAGTGATATAACAACGCTTTGTTTTACTGTGTGTCTGAAAAAATACCATAGTTCATTTACTTAGATTGTTTTTACAAAAAACGTTTAATTTCAAACCCGGGTTGTAGAACCAGCTCATTAGAAATTCAACCCAATTCAAATAAAAAATACCTCAATAATCCCAAAGGGAGATGAAATGTTGCTATTGCTAGAGTTGGTCCCTAACTAGAGCCTTCTTTTTCAATTTACTGCTTGAAAATTAAATATTTCTATGATTAAAAATTTTATTGGAAGCTTTTTCCTTAGAACAAGGCAAAAATGTGTGAGAAATGAATGGCACATGGGTTTTTTGGATGTTTTCAGACTGCTGTGTCATTTTGAATTTACCCTTATTAAAAAAGTTACATCAAAAACCTTCAATAGGCAAAGTTTAAAGGAGATTATTTACTTCAGCTCCTCCTCCTCAATGAAGCCGCTCTTGTCCTGGTCAATGATGGCGAAGGCCTTCTTGATGTCATCAGCAGACTTGGCAGCCAGGCCGACCTTGGCAAAGAATTCCTTATGTTTGAAGGAGTCAGCGGCTGTTGGGAGATGGAGAGGCAGAGCATGTTAGGGAGTAAGGAAATATTGAATACAGACTGCTTTAAGGTTTGCAAGCTCACTGACTTTTGTTTTTAAAGGACAGGTCACTACTTTTAGCATTTTAAAAGCCTGCAGCCTTTTATTTCGATCCAAAATGATTTACATTATAATCTCTTGCCTTGAAAACCTGATCTACAAACATGCATAGCTTCCTACATCTACAGTTTGCGAAGGTTAAAAAATTTACACGTGGTGACAGTTTTATTGCTTGGTTTACCTTGGCAAGCTGCAATGGCTGCAGTAATGTCAGCATCACTCAGAAATCCGGCGAATGCCATTTTTAACTGAGAAAGAAGAGCAGAGGGAACATCAGTCCAGGGAATCAGTTTTGGGAACATCAAAAAGATAGAAACAAGTTGTTTCTGAATCAATGAAATCACTTTTTAGTTTACAACATTTAGATGTATAGATCTACAGTTATCCTTCCCCATTTAAGGTATATCTTTCAGTCCAACTAATTTAGTAATCCAACGAAAAAAAATGATTAGTTGAGGTTGTCCATGTTTTTCCAAAACCAAACCCTCCAAGAGAAAAAGATCAAATCTCCTTGACAACGTTGTGTTTGGTTTCTTTTTCAGTCCAAAGAAAGACGCCTGAGGTTCAAGAAGCAGAGATTTGTCGCCCTTTGTTTGATCTATATCCTACTTCATAAAAAATCAAAAAGAAAACTTTGTGTCAGAGAAAGCATCTGACTACAAGTCTGCAGCCCTCCAGAGAAACTCACCTCAAGGTTATCTTTAAGACTAGAGTGGATTCGCTCAGATGAATCAGCCGACTGCAGTGAACCCCCGGACAGCTTCTGCTGCCTTATATATGTTCACTCAGCCGAAATATGATGCATAGGCTATGTAATGGACACTGTGTGCAAAGAAGTCCGTTTGAAAAAAATGTGTCAAGTAGACAGAGCTGTTCTATTTATAAACACATAAATGAAGATGCTTAAATGGTAGGCCAAGTGTGGGCCTATGTGAAACTGCTTGATATTGCATAAGGCTAATAATATACGCTGCTGATTTGGGTAAAACACACTCTGCAAACAGGCTGCTGGTCTCTGCAGTGCCGCACAGAGTAAGGAGGGTGCTCAGCTTTAATGCTGTCATTTACAGGTATTTCAAATAATCAGACAGATCAATCAGATATTTTTATTAGACTGATCCCAGCAGTTTATCTGCGCCTGATTTGTTTTGCCTTTCAGGATGGATTTTGCATAATTCAGCCATGAATACTTTGACAGGTAGGGCTTTACAAGAGCACTTCCTGTTTTAAGGCCTAGTGACTTTATATTAGTTTCAGCTGATTTTTTTTTTGATGGCGGCTAATTAGGTTCATTATTATTATATCTCTATATTTAGATGAACAACCTTGCTAATAAAACAACATATGAGATAAAATGGGGACAAAGTAAATATATGGTGCAAACATTAAACTGCAGTGTTAGTTAAGATATTAGTAATCACTGTTCTGATAGTTTAATGTCTAGAGATGTTTGTGTGACAGGCTACTATAACCTTAAACATTATGCAAAAAGAACAACAATGTCACACAAATGTTCAAGGACTCTTCATTGGTGATTATATTATTTAAAAAAAGTTTTCGGTAGTTTGAGGAAGTAAAGAGTCACAAGCAAATTTTGGCAAACAGGCCTGAAGTTAAGGAAATCGGTACACTGAGTTAGAACAGAACAGAATAGAATAGAAATCACATTAATTATCCTGCCATTTGGAAATTCATGTGTCCCAGCAGCAAGAAGAATAAAGATTGTGCAGTTATATTTTTTCTAAATGTCATGAGTCTTCCATGACCGTGCTCTACTTCAGGAATGGTGTGTGTGCACGTAGGCCATAAAGTTCTGTTCTTGTCTTATCTGATGAAAGCCTTTGTTTACTGTGTCTCCTTCATGCTTTGTGGTAAATTTTAAATTCAACGTCTTCTAGCTTTGATCTATGTTTTTTATTTATTTTCTTATTTTACAGATAATTTCTTCTTTCTACTACTTTATTAAGGCCAGATTTGTAAGGTGCCAAACCAATACCTCCCTTACCCATCATAGTAACCATACTCATAAAAGGGTGTTCAGTTAAAGTCAGCACTCTTTTGTGGTCCTTCAGACTATTACTTCATTAAAATACATTCTTTATTGTGCCCAAACAGTTTATATTTAATTTCTACATTTGCCTAAAATCTCCAAACTTCCTGCTAAATCTTATGGCATTTATAATCTGGCATTTCCATTCTTGCCACATACCTCATTAGGTTTTATATTTAATTTCAGACACTACAAATGGATAAGAGGCACAGAGAAATTCCCTGGGTGGCTTTGGTAACGCTCTCTTCAGTGCTACCAATGTCTGGTTATCTTAACTAGCTAGACTTTCAGCAGTACTCCACCACTATAAAGGCATAATTAAAGTGCAAACATAACTTTGATGAACTGATACACATAGGGGGTTTTAAAGTGCGCCTTCTTGCTTAAAAGTATTGTAAAATGACTTTTTGTGTTAGAACAACTAATGGTTAAGGGCCAACTGACTGACCGATCCATATCCAGGGGCGCTGCCAGGAATTTGGGGCCCCATGAAAGACATTAATATCCCCTCTAAAAAGACAGGGCTGCTGCTGGTGGATCATCTGTTTGCATTTAACAAAGACGGGACAAAGACAGTTAATATAAATATGCTAAATATTTACTAGCACTCAAGTGATGTTCAATCTCTGATGCCTGGTCTGGTTGTGTAAATGTAGATTCTCATCACTGTGAGCTTTCTGGTTTAATTGCGTGGCATCTCTGTTAGTTACACAGACACACAATAGGCTTGTTATAAATCTTTAAATAAACTTGGTTTAATACTTGAAAAACAAAAGATGACACAAAATAAAACAGAAAACATAAACAAAGATAAAACAAAGAAGCCTTTAATTATTTTGGCAACTATAGGATAAATAGGTTAGGAACACACCGTGTGCAAAAGCCAGGGGGGGATTAACAGGACTACTTCAAAATAACAGCATCTCATCATAATCATTTACTGAAGGCACTGTAGTGCACTATGCCAGTTCTATATTTGAACCTCCTCTACTTATTCATTGCCATGAGCTGTCAAGTTGGAACTGAACCTAAACACAGACAGAAACTCTGGAGCCGCATGGTTAGTTGAAAGATCTGATGCTAAATGAAATTAAAAACCCCAGTGGGAACAGTTATAGAAAAAGGACACAGATTAGACAAGTAGCAACAGAATCCAGAAAATAGCAATCTGCAAATAACAATTTTAATCACATAAAAGTAAGAAGGAAAGGCATGAAGAGCAATTAGGTGAGAGCAAGAAACAAATAAATCAGCAGGAGTAGATAAAATAAAATAATCCAATCCAAACACCCAAGGATTATGGAATTCAGAGCAGTTCTCGTAATCAAGATAAAAAAGAAATGTGATGCTTTATTATGCATCTTTAAAAGCTAATATTATCCATCTAATCATTGTGGCCATTATCAACCTCATTATATTCAGACATACCAGTGGAGAACTTAATGATAGCCAGAAAGCCACAGTCTGTACCAAAACAATGCGATTAAAATAAGCAAGAGCAGGGCAAGTAGCTGTGAAGGCAATAATAATTACATTATTAATGTGATGACAAGGGACCAGTAACTGAATGATCCAATATGCTGTTTTAAGCCTAAATTATTTGAATTACATTTCAGCTGATGATTTAGAAAATCCTTTATCTGTTTCACCTGTAGTAAAAAACAAATCACGAGTATTCCCAGATCCATTCTTTCCCTATGTAAATTCTAATAAATTCCATTGATTTATTTCCAGACTGTGAGCTGTGTGAATCTAATCTATGGCCTTTAACATTTGCTCTGGTTAAATGAGGTCTCTCACCTCAAACGACTCGGCCAAAGATACTGTAACTATTCCTGCCCGTCTTCAGTATCGTGGTTGGATTACAAATGTCTAACAGCAGGAATACAACCCATCAGGCAAGATCAAATGTAATACAGTGCAGGAAATAAAAAAGTGATTGAGCAGTTCATTAAATAAAACTGTTAGAAATTATTTTACATGACATTACCAGTGTTCTGGCAGTGATATTAAAAATATTAAATCCCCTTTTTCTTCAGTTACACTGCAGCAGAAATAGGTGTGGCCCACATTCACTGTCCCCCTCCTTGAAAGATTATCTGTGAATAAATGTGACTCCCGGACTAAAGTCCGGTTAATTTGCTTGCTCAGAAACTTTACACTTCTCCCAGACCTGCTCTGAGCCACTGCAAAAACCCAGCCTCCTCTTCATACCAGGAGACTGCAGAAGTCCTGCCAGAGGCCCTGCTGGATCTGGCTGCATTCTTCGGCTCACACCAATATATTTGTCTTGTGTCAAAGTGAGGTTTACCAATCAAAAATGTTAACTGCATTAAATCTGATCATGTTATTTAGCCTAAAAAAATTGAATGATTTTATTGTCCGGTGTTCATATTGAAAATCCAACTGCAAAAAACAAAACAAAAAAACAAATTCATCAGGAAAATGTAACTGTCAATTCCCTTTGAAATGACTTCCATTATGTATGGAAATATTTTATAGGAACCTTCTGGTGGCTAAATTCCGGTTGATTCTCTTACCAATCTAAAGTGGTAGTTATTGTATGGTGCCCCAGACATCTCAGGGGTTATACAAAAGCCACAACCCAAATACACCATCCTGGAGAGAAACATCAGCTGTGCTGCTGCCATCAACACCTTTGTTTTCTGTGACTAACTGGATGTGCTCTCTTCATCCCCTTACATGGGAGCTGGCTCGGAGCTCATCTGCCTGGCTGTGTGTTTCCTGGATAGCCCGCCTGTGGAGCTGGTTGACAGTTATGTTGTTGTGTTGTGTTTTTTTCTTTTTTCCTCACTTCCTCCCTTTGCAGGTTGTGACAGGTAGGTCTGAACCCCAGCTGTGCCTCCTCAGAGGGTTATTAGTCAGAATTTAAAAGAGGAACAGGTGATGGTTAAATCACATTCTGTGGTAATCAGGTCCAACGGGTGCTCATCGGGCTGCGTTCACACCGGACGCAGCAAAAGCAGCAAAATCGCGTTTGCTGCTTCATTTTTACTGCTTGTACCAGTTTAGTTCTGACACGCGACTGAAGCAGCTTTGCTGCTCTGGCTGCACGGTGCAAAAGGGTGTGTCTGATGCGCGTTGGGCGGAGCTTCACTATCCTTTCTCTGCACTTGCAGCTATATTTGCTGTGATCAGTGGGAATAAAGTAGTTTTAATATGTTTTAATACGTGAGAAAAATACACCTGAAAAAGTAATCAGTGCAGTAATCAATCATACCATCCTGCCTTCCAATATTTTTTTGTCGGTCGGAGACGCTCAGACCCCCACATGCACCAGCGCTTAAGCGACATTGTAGGAATCCCCTTCATCAACGCAGCCTCCTGGCCTGGTCGCCTCCTCGCGGGAGGTTCACCGCAGCGGCTGGTAGGTGTTTTTCATCTAAAAAATCTAAACTGCTGGCACCAGGATAATAAAAGTGAACATATTCTGCCGCCAGATTTCTGCATTTTAAGTTAATTTATGCGTCTAACACTTCCACACGAACCTGTCTCCTATCCCCAGTCTTCAATAAACGTTTTTGAACCTTCTTTTGTTCTGACAACATGCATCATCTCAAACAAAGCATGCTTCATTGTTGTCAGGCATGTATACATGTGCATAGGAGCTATACATATTACCAAATACCATTTATAATTTCAGAAAATTTGATTGGTATACGGCATATATTTTCTCAGTTTTGGCTATTTCTATGACCTCAGATTAAGTTCCATCTCTTTGTTGCTAGGGCCTGTTTCCCAGTGACTACCTTCAGGGTCCATGTCTGACTTCCTTTCTGGAGGATCTGGTTTTCACAAACTGACAAATCAGAATTTCTGACGGATGACAGATGGCAGCTGTTCTTCATGCTGCAATCCCACGGAGCCTGTGTTGATTACCATGTTAACTGAAATGTGTTCCTTTGCTTTAGAAAGGAGGAATGATAGATGAAGGAGCTTTTGTGAATGAAGGGTCACCTGTTGCATATCAGTGTGGATATGCATCATCTGTTTTAATTGAGATCTGATGTATTTTAAAAGTGTTAGTTAAAATTTTAGGAGTTTTTTGTCATATCCAGCAGCACCTGTCTTGGCCAGTGGATCCTCTTTTAAGTTTCGTAACGTTGCTGCCTGTTCGTGGTCATTCTGACAATGTTTCCTGAGCCAGGTGCTGTAAACATCCTGTTATCATGACCTCTGTCACATTAACGCTTTACTCCATGGGCTTCCTCTATTTATTATTAGAAACATATCTACAAAAAAAAGGTAAAGGCATAATCTGGATAACATTCATCCTGGACACTGAAAATTTAACTTTAAGTTTTTCTTTTGTATATGAATGAACATACAAAATGTTGCCAAAAACAGGCTGGATGTTAAAAGCAACCAGAAACTTTTAACAGAAAAACATCTAAATGATGCAAGATAAATAAAAACAGGATAGATGGACAAATAATTTAATTATTAATAGCCAATTTACTGTAGTATTTTAGATACTATTTATTAAGGCCCTCTTCAGGACAAGTGCTGCAAATCAGCTCACGCTATAAGAACCATGAAGTCAGCATGGGGGGATGTCTACGTGCATTGGATACGGATTAACTCAATATACATAAATGATTTGAAAGGTAAAAATCAACATGTAAAGAAAATCTTTATGAAAACTTTTTTTCTATCTGTAGAATTTTCGTTTCTTTATTTGTTTGTAAATTTAATGCAGACCAAAAGTCAAGGTATTAAAAAAAGGCATCTATCTTTACGTTTCTCATTTTAAAGAACGAGAGGTTCTCCCAATTTAGAAATGTCCCTTGCTTTAATTGATCTTTTGTCATTTATGAGGCTAAATGTTTTGTTTTTCACATAGAATCTAAAGTGTCTATTATTATCATTAATCAGTCAATTAAAATCTGTGGGAAACAACATGCTCAGAATTCCCACACTTCCAGGTGGACTGGAAGTTTCTGGTTGTTCCATTCAGGAAATGGACTGATGTTTGTTATCAGACACTCATCTTTCAATACCATTTTTGGACCCACTTCACCTTCATGTATATCCTAACCAATAAAAGATCCAGATGTGCAACAGGTTTGCAGGTCCTTGTGAGTTACAGGACGAGACAGAGAGAGCAGACTCAAGGGCCAACCAGGGTGACGCAAGACGAGCTTCCTCAGGATGGACTACACCGAGGCCTGCATTGGCCATGGTGGCAGAGAAACGACAAAAACATCCTCTACTCTCCATCACGTACGAGCCTGCCGGCCTTGTGCCTTCTATGTGCTGAGACTTGTTTTCAGGAAGAGCAGACTTCCTGTGTGATGGAGAGGTGAGAGAGAGGAGGAAGAAGGGGGGAGGATCATAGAGGAATAGACAAACATATTCAGTGCTGGATCGAGATGGGGGGGGTGTCCGTTCACTGTCCTACAATTTTTTTTATGCTGTCTACGTGCAACTGTTAGGGAGGTGGAACCTGTTGAATAGGGGAAATGACTAAACAGAAAGCACTGATATTCTTGGTTTGCACCTGCAGCATTGTCTGTTTAATATCATCAAACCTATCAGATGGTTTCCTTGATTCTTCACAGAGTCTCATGTAAGTACACAGAAGTGAAACTTCATTCATTATGTTTTTCTCTGTCATTGGTCTGCAATGACATGTAGGTGTTTTACAGTTTATATGGCATACTTAGCACTTTGTTGTATAGGTAACATTAACTTTAAGGAAGTATGTCCAGTACCATGCTGGTTTGGGTTTAATTACAAAGTTTGGGCCGATTTGTTTTATGTTTAATTATGAAATTTTAATATGTAAAAACTAACCTAGTGCAATATTTTAGAAAGTTTGATTAACTGGTGGTTTTTTGGGGTTACATTATTCTTCAAAATAAATATTTACCAGGTAAAATGACAACAAAAATAGCTACAACTACATCTTACGAAAGTACAGGACGAAGATAAAACACAGAACATAACAGGGTGTCATATTTCCCTTTTTTTCTTTCCCTTTCTGTTATTTTCTATTATTTTCCCTTTCTTTCCTTTAATCCTGGTGATATCTTGTGATTTGGATTCTAACTTTCCGTTCTCTAATATTCCTTCTGCTGATTCATTTAAAGTCGAGGATATATTTGGTAAAAGTGGGTAAGAGATGGAAAAAGAAGTAAAATAAGTAAATACCAGAACAAAGAGTAAATAAGCAAATAATAAAAGATGAATAATAAAACAAGTTATAAGTTCTCCTTCTCCCTCTCCTCCCTGGTCTTTGTTTCCTCAATGGCATCAATTCACTTGAATTGAGATTTGAGATTGTGGAATTAATTATTTTAATACATCTAATAGATTTTTATACATTGTTGATTGTAGTTCCATTGATTGTTGTTGTGTGAGGAGATCTAGCTATTGGGATTTATTTTTTTTTAGTTACCGAAGCAAAGCAGTGTTGTTTTTTTGGTATGTTCAGTGACTATAGGTCGCCAAATAGGCTAACAGGAGAGAATAGTGGGACGTGTTGGTCAAAAATCTGAGAAAGTTTCATGATTGTCTCTTTCCAGCAGTTTTGTTTTGGTGAACAGAGCCAGAATTGTGGAGGTGTTCTCAGTTGTGTTAAGTGTGCAGAGAGTGCAGTTGTCTGACTCTGTAAGTCCCATGAAGTGCATCCTGTGCTGTGTGCTCTATGATTGATTTTGTATTGTATTCACTGTACATTGGTTTTACTGGAAATAATGAAAAAATGAGAAATCCTGTTGAAAATGTGATTATCTGTGTGGTCTTTTCCATGTTAGGAAGCATCATCTTAGGGCTATAGGAGCAGTTTAAACTCCTACTAGTCTGTCTTTTGGTGTTATTTTTTGTATTTGGCCAATTTTTAATATGTCCTATCAAATGGGCTTAATGCCTTTGGTTAAAGAGATTTATATATTATATGTTTAATCACACACAATATAAGATAAGACATTCAGTTAAAGCCAGTGGTTGTATAGTTGTATCAAGAGTTGACAGTAACACTAACAATTATTTTCTGATACATGTCTGCTATTTGCATCTAGAACTGCATTTCAATTATTCGCTAGTCTGGTTAAGGAGGAGTGGGCACCCCTCTTCTGTTTCAGACTGTTTTTAAAAACACAAAAGGGGAATATTGAATATGTTTTAAGGTAATTATCTAAAACAATAAAAAAATGTTTGCATCATCAACATGTCTTACTGATGAAAAGTTTAAACTGCATGAAAAAGCTCATTGTTAGAACCAAGTCACAGCAGTCGACTGCTACCTTTGTGACACTGGCACAGCTAGACTTTCATTGTTGGGGGGCCAGAGGAAACCAAGGCCACATTAGGTCGGGTCACTAAATAAAGAAAATTATTTTTTTTCTCAGAAATCAGTTGGAGTTTCTAACTATTTAATATATTAAAGTACATTTCATGAATAAAGGAGATCAGATCTGTGTGTTTAACCTACAGTTTATGAAATGAAAATAAAATAAAACAACTGTGCATATGTGTATTATTTTATTCTCCATACAGCGGTCAGAGTTTCCCTATTCCCTTCAAACCTTATAAAAAAATAAGCCCTTTAAGTTCAAATCTTAATCTTTCTATTATTATTTTTAACTTCCTATTTCTTCTACCAGTTATCATCTGCCCTGCTGTCTTTTTGATTATATGAAACCGTTGTTCGTGCATGCATGTACAGACAGTGGAGAGGGAAAACTCCTTTTAACAGGAAGAAACCTCCAGCAGAACCAGGCTCAGGTGTGAGCGGCCATCTGCCGAGGGCAGCTTTGCGGTTCCAAGGAGACAGAAGGAGACAGACAGACAGAAGCCTAGATACAAAGGGTTACTGTCAACCTGCTCCACAGGCGACCCCTTCTAGGAAACACACATCCAGGCAGACAAGCTCTGAGCCACTTCTGCTGGTCACAGTAAAATAAACAGGTTTACCCCGGAAACAGGCTTCCAGACATGTTTGATGGTCTAGATGCACAAAATAAAAGGAACAAATATTTTAGAGAAAAGCTTGTTACAGCAAGAAAAAACTTTTGATGTCAATGGAAATAGATGGCACACAAACAGTGATGGGAGTATGCGCCGTTGAAAGTAAAAGTAAGCGTTACTGGCGGCGTTACATAACATTTTCTAACGAGTAATCTAACTAATTACTTTGACTATAACTATAACGCCGCGTTACTCAGGTCGCACAATGAACCTTTTTTTTCATGATGGGACTCGTGTGCGCCTTGTCATGAGAGAGGGAGGATGAGATTGGCTGAGTACAGAGAGATGGAGGGTGGCAGCCACTGGGGAACTAAGGAGAGTGTGAACGATCAAATTTTTAGCCTATATGGAGAAAGGGAGAAATCAAGATAGATAGATAGCTAAATAGCTAGACGGACGGACGGACCGAGACGGACGGACAGACAGAACAGACAGACATCCCGGAGATCCGGATTTTACACTCTGTGGTGGTGTTTTTTATTGGGAGTGAGTGTGCAGGCAATAATTCATGCGTCATGGGTGGATTGCAACGACTGCGATTGCGCGGACAACAAGACGGCGGGGTGTGAGAAGGAGGTTGTTGTGAAAACCTGTGCAGCGTATCTGTCCAAAGCGATGCTCTGTTCAAACCAGCGTTCCCCAGCGACTGGTTGATCAGAGAGCTGATTGGATCAGTCGATTAGTTTCTCTGGGTTACTCTCTGACAGTCACCTAGTTACCATTCAAAGCTGTGCATCCTGGGAAACGGCAGAGGTTCAATCCTCGAGTAAAAAAGAGGAAATAAAGACTATTTTACAGCAGAATATACTAAAGTATATCGGCGACTCAGACTTAGACTTGGGGCTTAGAGCTTAGACTTGACTTTATTAATCCCTTGGGATTACTTCCTTCGGGAAATTGTATTTCCAGTAGCAGAAAAAGTTACACATACAAGAAAATAGAGGATGTTTAGACAAAGTATATGCAATAAATAGAAAAATAAAATCAATTAAATAAGGTGTAGGAAGATGTATTGGGGGATGAGGGATAGAAGAAATAAATACAGAGGGCTATAGCAAAAGCACAATGACTTAAATTAAGGAGGGAGGTACAGTGGCGATCTAGAATCAAATGTTTTCCACCAGGGGCTGCAGGAAGGTGCAGAGCCATGAGGGACCCAGAAGACATGAGGAAAACAGGGCAAGGTGATTCAAAATATATTAGAAGATCATGAAGTGATATTTTCTTTCCAATGAGGTGGGTTTCAATAGAAATTCTATTTCTTTGCCCATGAGGTTGGTCAAGCTGCATTTTACTTAATTTGAATTTTTCACGTATTTTTGACCCTAATTTAAGAAGTTAAAACTACCAAGCCTATAAAGATTTTAATTTTTAGAACCACCGAGAAACTGTTAAATTTATCTGTAAAAAGAAAGTTTTTTTTTCATTTGTTGTGGGGGAAAAAAACACCTTAAGCAGATGAAAACTATGATCCTATCTCAGTACCTACCACTGAAGCTATCACCTTATTGTTTTTGAATAATTAGCAAAACAGAATTTGTAAGGAAAAAGAATGAAATAGATCCAAAGGACCTATCAGTAACCATGTCTCTGTTCCAGCCCAGATCATCATTAGGAATTTCTGGCCCCTGTTGGCCCCTGTCTAGAACCGGCCATGGTGAGGGAATGATGTCACCGTGGGTTGAGGTGCACTGTATGCTGAAGTTCCATGTAAAACACAAAGCACAACCGAAGTTGTTCAAGGCTACAAGATTGAAAGTATTGAAAATAAAGACCAACACTGTTCTGTTTTGTGTTCAATAAAAATTACTGTTAGTTAGGCCCGTCAGATAGCGTTCCCCACTGATGTCATTTACGTTGAGTTGCAATAAATGCTAAATGTTCAGCAGGTTCTTGTCTTTGTCGCGTCCTCTCTATTCAGCTGGCTTTGAAACACACGGGGTGTGAAGGTGGGGGGCGGACGGTGAGGATCACGGGGCAAGAAACGCAAAAGTAACGCAAT
>JAGKQL010000008.1:33057805-33077658 GCA_018398635.1 Cyprinodon brontotheroides | reverse complement strand
TTTTTTTTTTTTTTATATCTCTAAATGCCACGATAATCACATTTAATGAATTTTAATGCCAATTAAAGCCTTAATTAAAAAAGAGAACAATAATTCAATGACTTTCAATGACCTTTAATGACCTGTGGAAACCCTGTTCACTCAAACCGATCAAACAAACATTATGATCTCCAGTCAAAAGGAGAATTATTCCTGAGCTTAAATAAGCACCCCGTCATCTTTAATCTAAGGTAAAACTATTTTAATCTTTTAACCTCTGTGAGGAGGTTTTACTCTTTTACTTCTAGCCGTCTGGACTGCTGTAATGCACTTTATCCAGGCATTAGCCAACAAGCTGTCTGCCGTCTGCAATTAGTCATAATCGCAGCGGCTCGTCTTTTAACGGGGACCAGAAAACATCAACACATCAGACCAATTCTCCGGACTGGCTCCATGTTGGTTTTAAGAATTTATTGTTTGTATTTAGATCTTTGAATGCACCTACAGATTTACACTCCGCCACGTGCTCTGAGGTCTGACGGCCATCTTCAGCTAACAGTGTGGAAGACGAGGCTTAAAACCAGAGGGGACAGAGACTTTCCTGTTTTTGGCCGCCTGACTCTGGACTGCTTGGCCCTCCATATGCCAACAGCCTCCACTGTGATTGTTTTAAGTCTCGTCTTAAGAACCACTTTTACTCTTCGGCTTTTTACACCACCTAATGGTGTGGTCCGCTTTGTCCTTTTTATTTATCTATTTACTTTAAACTCTTACTGCTTTTTTGTGTGTGTTTTTTTTTTTAATCTAAAACTCATTGGAAACATGTTTGTTGTTAAACTTGCTGTATACATAAAGTGCATTGTATTGAGCGCTGACATATCCAATCCAGCAGAGCACTACGTTAATCCAGTCTAATCTTGTAGCAAATCTTTTATGCCTTGTGAAATGCATAAAAATGTGAAACTCGATCATTGGAATCCAACTAGTTCTACCAAATACTTCCTCTTTTTCATGCAGAGTCTAAGATTGTCAATGCTCAGAACAGGGGACCCATATTCAAGGCAGACAGACGGTCAGATAATTCAAAAGTGTTTATTTAAAAAACGGTGGATCTGCAGTAATATTCCCAAAAAGTTTAAAAAACAGTCCAATAAACCTTGTTTCCAAGTTTGAAGACGTTTCTCTTCCATCCAGGAAGCTTTTCAATTAAAAATGTCAGAAATAGAGTTCCAGGTGTTATCCAGCAGCCCAACAAAAACCTTGGTTTTAGTTTAGAAAACATGCAAATAGAAACGGATGAACGGGTTCACCCCTTTGGAATGGGGGTGGGTCGTTTGGGCGTCCTTTGTTAGCCTGCAATGCCCCATACCTGTCTATGTTCTCCTGAAAGGGGGGTCATTAGAGGGAATTGTTGGCCTGGCTGAACAGGTGAGGTCTTCTGCTCCCCTATAAAAGGGTTTGCGTTGATAGTGGGAAGTATTGTAGGTTTTTGAAAGCTGAAATCTGACGGTTTGTTTTTCTTTCTTAACATAGATGACTTCCTTCACGCAGGTCTGGAAATCCAGAACCGATTGACAAGAAACTCAGGAACCAAAACAAAAAAAAATAGGACACACTTCATAAATCTAATGAAGGGATGAGGAGAATCCAGCAAACAGTTACTGTATTGGAGCATTACAAAGGCCCCGTCCACACGAAGTCAAAGCGAACACGAAACGCTAATATTTCCCAGAAAAAATTTGTCGTAAAGAGAGGCGGAGACGTAAAATAAATGTGATCGTCCACACGCGATGCATGAAAACGCTGCAAAAATTTATGCCAGGCCTGTAAGTGGTGCTGTGGTACTTAAAGCAAAAATAGGCGATTTAAAATGTTGGGCATGCGCACTAATATTTATACATGGTTGCCCTGCTGGGTCCATTTTCGTGGTTCAGTCAAATTCAGGTGCTGAACTATGTGGTCGATATTGCTCTGTTCTTCCTGAGATATTCCAGAAGAAGAAGATTCTGCTGTAAGCCCCGGACAGCAGGGTGAGTAGCATGAGCAGCAACCATTCAACACAGCACGGCGCCATTGTTGTTGTTATACTGTGTCGCGCACGAAATGCGTCGTTTAGAGGCTTACGCTATGACGCATGCGCGCGTCTGTAAATCACGGTTAGGAGCCGTGTAAAGATGGAAACGCGAAAACGGCGTTTTCAAAATCTTCCCACTCTGAAGGGCTGAATAAAAAAAAGATCGTTTACAGACCCTCAAACCCGCTTCGCTTGGTGGATGAGAGGCTGGTTTTGGTGAAAAAATTTGTGCATTTTGTGGCCAGGGTTCGATTTCGTGTGTGGACCGGGGCCTAAAATCTGAGGATTGGTTGGTCTTGCTGCCGCCTGAACAAATGCATGGAGTAATCAACTAATAGGAGCAGGTGTGAAAAGAAGGATCTAGAAGGGAGCTAGGGGAAGGAGCCTGACACAAGGGGAAGCAGAGAATATATATATATATATATATATATATATATATATATATATATATATATATATATATATATATATATATATATATATATACTACATAAATGTAACTGTACTGCATTAAATATAACTAGACAATAACTTAGATGACACTAAATGGAAATGAAACTTACATAGAAAAACACACAGAAAACTTAAAAACTCAATAATAAAAATTTCAATGGAACCAAATAGTCCAGAATCATGAAAGGTAACATACTGTATAAAATCCAGAGTTTTCTGCAGGGGATCAGCAATGGGCTAAAAAGAGGGTGGGATTTGCAATAATAGCAGGAAGGAATCAACTTAATCCCTGAATTTTAGCCTACAATTAGCAGACCAGATTAGATTAAAGCAGGAAAAAGTTTAAACTGGCTGTGATTTAAATGACACCCAGTTTAAAATGAACCAATATCAGCTGTTTTATTTTTCAGCCGTTTCCTCCAGTTCTATAAGCTTGTTCTGAAGCTCATTGTCATCATACACACCTGTTCACGTGGAGCTTCACAGCTTCAGCTATCAGGCTCCTCCGTCTGCACTCAGCATCCCACTCTGGCTTTGTACTTAAGTGTCGTCCAATGAAAAGCCTGAGCTGAGAAGCACACGGCGCCACGGAGCATATCTGAAGTGCTGGTGTATTGTGTGCATTAGTAAGTGAGCTAACACTAGCCAGCAGACTCCTCTTCCCCTGTGGCCTATTAGTCAGTGGAGCATTAGTGTAATTACACACTCTTCAGTCCCAGTGCTGCCAGGCCGCTCTGCCGTTTCATTACCATAAATATATAGCCGGGAATAGGATTTACATACATAAACACTTTACATGCTGTTGGATTCCTGATGGAGTTTCTTCTTTAAATTGTGTTTAAATAATCTTCAGGACAATACAGCTTATCCACCAGTCTGCCCAGGCTCTGCTAATGGGCTGTACAGTTGAAAAGACATTGGCAGGGAAATCATGAGCTAATAATTGCTCTGTGTTTTTTGCTTCTCAACTATTTGGAAATTATTTTTGTGTAAGGACTTTAACAGATTTATATAACATAGAAAAGTCATCTTTTTCCTTTCCTATCACTTAGACACCTCTATGAGCCTCACCCCATGTAGTGCTTCACTGGAGCTTCCCTGTGGCTTTAATCTTATTCAGAAGTTATTTTATTATAACCAATCCTGATTTCTCATAGAAAACCCAGAATCAGTGATTTTCCTTCTACTGTTATACCTTGTGTGAATAAGAACAATATGAGAAAACATTGTTTTTAAGAAAGACGTTATTGCAGCCAACATGTTAAAGTGGGACCAGCGTCTGAATGTGCAATTAGCACAGTCATAAGGGTGAGAATGAGTGTAAACTGTCCTTAGTTAATGCTGAGCCTCCTTACATGCATACCACTTACAAACGCAGGAGGGGGAACGGGGAACTGGGAACGGTTTTCGGCCCTGGTATTTTTCCATCTACACCGGGCCCACTTATGGACCCGTTGTCACAGAGTACCAGTCTGAGCCTGGGCAGCACATTTATATCCTGCCATTCAGCAAAGATGCTGCTACATGGATGAACCTGTTAAGCCAGCCTTACACTGTGCAATTTATTTATTTATTTTTGCCCTTTTCGGGGCGATTTTCCAGTCTTGCGAGAATTTTCCGGTCAGCCCGACTTTCAGCCTGATGGTTCGTGGTTTAGTGTACAGGGGGCTAACGAGGGGCGACCAGTGTAAGCCCGGCTTAAATCAAACATGTTTTCTGCCGACCGTCGTGGACAAATCACAAGAAGAAAACAAGAAAACAAGAAGAAAAGGGACACAACCTAGAACAGATTTCTCTATCTGTAGAATGGCTCTGTTTGATATCTTCTCAGTTCAGAGGGCCCCCTGCCTGTCTTTGCCTAGGGCCCCACATTTCCTAAATTCACCCCTGGCTGCTTGTCTTAGTTAAAGCTAACTGCCTTTGGAGTAACCTTTAAACACGCTACCTAAGGCGAGCCTAATGCGCTACGTCTGGGGAAGGTGAAGTCTGAGATGGGTTCTAGGGAAGTCAAGTGGTCGTTCACTGGAGGTTACATAACGAGGTGGCGGTGTTGCTGGCTTTGGCCTCCATGAAGTGCAAAGATGTTCTGCAATGCTTTATATTCACTCTGTTTAACGCCTGTAGAAACAGTGAGTCCAGCTGCTCTAGCAGAATGGCGGCGGCGGTGCGGGGTGTTTTCCGGGCCACAGCTGACCATGCGTGCCAACAATTTATGCCCTATAATAAAAGGTCCGCTGAAACAGCCGAGATCGCCCACAAATCAAACCGTGAGCAGAGAGGGGACAACAATTAGGAGGCTTGTTTTGAAGAAAATACAGCATAAGGGAGATTGCTGAGGCACAGATGACACGTGTAGGTCGTAAATACAAGCGCAGGTCTGACTCTTAGGTCAGCAGCATCTGGTCAGCGCCTACGGATGCAAGAGAAAAGAAAAAGATCCTGATTCAAAAAGAAAGATCAAACAAATGCTGAAAGTTTTCTGCATTGATCATTTTAGGCCTAAATCCTTTGTCTCTCCAAGCAGAGGTGGGATTGTAAAGCTAACAGGGCAGCTGCTCCACTTGGAGCATCCTGTGGATCACACTGCTTCTACCTCAGTCTCCTGGGCTTGTATTATATAATCTGTTTCTGAGATTCCATTGTTCTAGTTTGGTTATGGGCCAACTCTCCTGGTCACAGCGCTCCTGTTCACAGCGCTCCTGGTCTTCACACCAACTAAACCAAAGGAGGAAGACAGACCTGCTCATGGTTTAAAAGCTGTAGTGAAAATGTTTGACCATTATCTCAGATTGATTCTCTCAATGTCACCTTATCAACAATGTCAGCGTTCACTTGGTCACCTGCTATTACATTGGAGCTGTAGTGGGGGTTTTATATCTGTGAAATACGGCTGTCATGGGGGTGTTTAGAGGCAAGCCATCCATCATAGCAGCACACTGGATGTTTGTTTATCTCTACAGGAGTGATTAGGCTCTGCCACATGCACTAACTTATGATAGGACACTAATCAAACATAGTCAGGGAGTACGTAGCATTTCTACCGTGCATGTTTCTACCTTTGGGGACGTCCCTGCACTGCTAGAAATACAGAATTAGGCCTTTATTCTCCCAATTAGCTGTTCCAAGCAGAGAGCTGCTGGAAAACGCTCCGTTCAGTTTAAAGGACAAAAACACGTCAGGATTAATCCTTTTTTTCTGACTGAACAGCTGCTTGGATTTAACCAGCAATGTCTGACAACCCTGGACTGACATCACTAATGATCAAAACATACATTTTAATGGATGGTGAGCACAGCTGAGTGAAATCAATCTCTCTATTTTGAGATGATTTTTATTTCTTGGATGGATGGATGGATGGATGGATGGATGGATGGATGGATGGATGGATGGATGGATGGATGGATGGATGGATGGATGGATGGATGGATGGATGGATGTTGATTGGATGGATGGATGGATGGATGCTCTTATTTTTTTTTTAAATACTTCACCTTTAAACAACTTAAGGCACAGAAAATATGGAAAACAAGACTTACTGGTACCAGTGGACGTTATATGTTCCCAGTTTAGTAAACAGTTTTTTATTTTTTTATGTCAACTAATAGAATTGGACTGGCTGCTGAAATGAGAGAGACCGGTGTGACCTACAGACCCTGTATTCTCTAAATACTTTGGTGTTTTAGTTCAGATAAAAGTCTCTCTGCTTCTTTTTCCTCCTGATGAATATCAGTGAAATGCTGCAACTTATAATCGACCAATTCTGGGTCAGTTTTTCTGCTAACTTAGCCTGAGTTGTGCTACTTCCACTAGTTCCTTTGAGCACACACTCACCAGGCTTTTCTCTCTGATTGGATCTATGGCAGCTCTGAAATGAACTGGCAAAAGAACAGTAAATAAATAATAGTAGTGGAGGAGACAGTTTGTCCGGAGTGATTTTTTTTTTTTTGAGGGGGGTTCAGCTTCCTGACAGCCTGGAGGATGAAACTTTTTTTGAATCTTACATGACAACACACAGACAGACTGTCTGTCTGTCTCTCTGTCTGTCTCTCTCTTTCACACACACACACATGCACTCACATATACAATCACTCTCCAACTCCAAGGCTGCTTCACTAAGACCAAAACCAAACACAAGGCCTACATATTGAATTATTGTATCGAGGTTTGGGGAAACAATTTTAAGACCAATCTTCAGCCCCTGGTTACACTGCAAAAAAGAGCAATTTGAATCGTTCATAAAGTAAATTATTTACATCCCACAAATGTATTGTTTTTAGAATTTAGAATTGTTTGATCTTGTAAACTTAAGAACTGTGCAAATAATGTTCAGAGCATCAACTGGCTCTCTACCAGAAAATCTCTCAAAACTCTTTCAGGAGCGGGAGGCACTTCACACTTATAATCTTAGAGGCGAAAATCAAATATACCAACCAAAAGTAAGAACTACCTTAAAATCAATGTGCATCTCAAGTGGTGGTGTCACCCTCTGGAATAATTTAGCGGAGGAACACAAGTGTTGTGAAAATATAAACTGTTTCGAAAAAATATTTAAGCAGGATGTCCTGAGAAAATACCTGGAAGAGAGTGAGTGATGTTCTATGAGGGTGGTGTGATGTAGGGAGGGGGTTGCAGGAGACGGGGAGCGTTGGGCCAGTGTGTTGTCTTGTATGCATGAGTGTGGATGGGTTGTTTGTCTTGTCTTTGTCTTGTCGTTTGCAGGAGTGTCCTTGGGATGAGCGGGAGGGGATTGGACATGTATAAGCTTTTGCTTCTTCCATCCCCTTTTCAAGCCATACATATGTATTGTTTGTCATTATATGTATTGTAAAATGTGTGCAGGTTTGAAATAAACTTTTGAATTGAATTTTTCATTTATAAACTAGCCTCTTACCTTAAGTTAGAACCGACCAAAGATGCCTCGGCTGGACTTCTTGTGGTTACTGTCCTGGTTTCCAGGAAGGAGAGAGGCGATGTCCTGCTTTAATCCAGCTTCTGGGAACTGGGTCGAATTTGTCCAGAGGAGGTCTGTTGAGGTCCACAAACAGGAATGAAGACCTGCTGTCTTTGCGCAATCTGTTCCGCGTCTGGTTACCCATGTTATTATCTGCAGAAAAGCCTTGTTTGCACTCAGCTAAAGTGGGGAGATACGTGCGACTTGCTATGCACAGTCTTTCCAATGTTTTCCCCGGTGCAGTGCCCTCCAAGGGCTTTCACAAGGTTGTGTACTTCTGGTTTGCCATGCAAAATCAGTTAATACTGCTCTACTGGCCAAAAACGCTTACTAAGAGCTTTGAGCATCAGCACCTAATTTGACTGGTAATCGCTTAGTTAGAGACGCAATCACTGATTCATCAAACCGAGACCTGTTTATTTTCTCCCTGCCTTCACTCAGCTCTATGCCTATAGGAAATTACAGAAAAGTTTCCCACCACTTCATGGTTGATTTCCCCCCACCGGTCATCTTCATGGCCATCAAACATTAATAGTTTGTTGGACGGCGCAACTTGAATCTACAAGTGACATTCTTCTGCAGCTTGAGAGACAGACTCTGGAGTTAATACATGACAGCCAAATCTTCCATAAATCCTGAGTTAGCAAGGTGCTTCAGAAGTCCCTTGTATTTTTGCCTCTAAAGATCAATGCGTGATATATCCTCACTGGCTGTTTTGAAATGGAGTGCTAATGGGGGGACATCTTTCCATACTGCTTTTACTGTTTTAAAGCTGCTGGCAACCCATCTGATGGTGAAGATTTGACCTATTTTCAGTATTTCCATGTCGAGCTCGGCCGCTGCTTCTCTAAGCAATCTGGCGTTCCTGGTTGACTGATTGTAGAGTGAGTATAACTTTGAAATAAAGAACTCAAACTGATTAGTGCCAGCCACTTCTTTAAGAGCATCTTTAACAGCCAGTTCTAATCTATGCGCCACGCAGTGAACAGACTGCACGTTCAGAAACTTTTCTTTGAGTCTAACGACAAGCCCACTGGCTTTTCCTGTGAGCACTGCAGCTCCATAGGTGGCAAGGCTTATCAGGTGCGTCTTCAAAAAGTCGTCACGTATTCCAGATTTATGTAGACTCGCCATCATTGATTTATAAATGGATTCAGCATCAACTGCATCTGTAAGTTCCACTAGATCCAGGAAAACATTGTCTACATATCCCTTACCGCTGACATCACATATTCTGTAGATTATTAGATAGGGACTGCCATAAATGGTAGTTTCATCAATTGTGATTGACACCCGTGAATCAATTTTTTTCATATTGCAGATGAAATTGCAGCGCATTTCCTTGGCAATGTGACTGATTATTTCTGCGCATGCATGGTCAGATTTGTGGATATTACCAACTTCAGCTCCATTAAGCTCCTGCATTGTCATGACTGGTTTGAGCTTTTTATATGATAACCTTTCCTTTGCTACGGTGTAAGCTGTTCTGAACGAGACTGTGGTTTTCTTGAGTAAATCGGACTGAATATCAAAGAAAGTGTTGGGGAGGGTGTCTTTCTTTTTCATCTGGGCTATTTCCACTCACCTTGTGTGGGCCTGGCTGTCCCTGTGTTTGTAAATATTTTTTTGTAACCTCTTTGCTTCAGAGCTAATAACATAACTGTTGATCCATTCTTCTGTGAGGTGTAAACCCGGTCCCTTTTCTAAGAGTAGCAACGTTTTTGCTTTTCTACACACTAAACTCCCCAATTTTCCTACCTTAATGTCAAGCCAAGGGTTGCGGTCTTTCCATTCGCCCACCTGCTTCGTTGTCCAACCAGCCGGCAAGTCACCTGTGCTAGCAGCCGTAGCAGCTAACGTTACCTCTGCCCCAGCTGCATCTTCGGAGCACTCGGCCTCAACTTCAAGTTGTTCTTCTGGGGAGTCACTGGGTGGGATAGGATCCTCCGTTTTGGTGACAAGTAGACCCATCTCTTCTTCTCTGATTGCCACCTTTCTGGATGTGAACCCAAAGTGTGCGAGTGATACACTCTGATTTGGCTTTTGCTTGCTAGCCATTTTTAGTATGAATTGTTGTTAACGTTATGTCTTTCTTCTGTTTGGCACGCACATGGCTAATTTGCATACGCGAACAGGATTGGCAAAAAACAGAACGCATATGTGAATAAATGTTTTGAATTTTAAATACTGGACATGTTGAGTTTAAAAACATTTTAGTGACCATTAGTGAAAAAAAAATATTTAATTTTTTTTGACACAATTTAAGACCCCTTTTAAATTTTGCTTTTGAGGCTTTCAGGGGGTCTCATGGGTTAAATGGGGGGGTCGAGCTCCCCCATATTTCTCACTCTGCCTATAGAAATCTTGGCACGTATGGCCGATTTGGTTTTCCAAACTTGCTTCAGTCACAAGTGAACCCATTTATGGACTTCTACTGTGACATGTCTAGATTTGAGCACAATATATTATGGTAACATTATTTGTTAAGCAGTTGAAGCTTTATAGCAGGGTTGTCAATTTTTCTCCTCCAGCGCAGCAGCACCTTATAGAGCTGTGGACACACCTGGTAGTCACGTCGGTCAAATTCAAAACATTTCAACCTCTTGACAAAACCTGTTGTTCCTGTTGTCTTAATTGTAGCTTCATTTAGCAAAGATTACTTGAAAGAAACAGTTCCTACCAGTTCCTTTGAACACACACTCACCAGGCTTTTCTCTATGATTGGCTCTGTGGCAGCTCTGAAATGAACTGGTACCATGTAGCCCTGTTCTGGTAATGAACGAGGCAGGCTTACCTTTCAGGGCTGTCAGTCTGCCTCTGCCTTGGCGGGTAGATGAGTAGACCTGGTGCTACAGGCCTTAAGACTAACCAGGCACGCCCCTCCTGCTGCTGTTGGGCCCCATGTATAAAGCCTTGTAAAAAAAAAAAAAACTGTGGTGAAAGGCAGCAGCCATACACGCTTTGTCAATGTTCAACAATACTGGTGGAAACCAGTAAACTCACAAAGAAGAAACACTTCAAATCTAATTATGCCAAAATAAAACCTATAAAACTAATACTTGTATGTAATAAACTGTATGTTAGCATATGGTGAACTACCTTCCAGTTACAGTTTATACCTTTCACTATGTATCACCTTGATATCCATTTATAATAGAAATATAAGCAGAACCTTTACATTGACATGTTTTTATTTACTTATAGACAGTGTGCGAAATACCTGTCAATATTTGGGGGGTCCCCATCTCCCACTTGTTGCGCAATACCGATCTATATTTTCTCAATATGCAGTAGGCCTATAACATTACAATGTCAAAGTCAAAGTAAGTTTTAATGTCAATTCTTCACATTCACCAGACATACAAGGATACGATCAGTTCCTAATATTAAAATTTAAACATTCAATTTCACAACAAAGTATAAAATGTACAATAATATAAAATATACAATACTTATGCTAGTGCAAAAGGACAGATAGATGTTAATGGCAGCAGAAAAATTATTATCATTATTATTACCAATTTTATGTAAGATATATTTGTAACAGTAACAGTGCAATAGAACGGTAAATAAATATAGTACTAATAGTTGGAGTGAGACAAATGTATTTGTCTGCAGTGATTTTTTTTTAGGGGGGGCTCAGCTTCCTGACAGCCTGGAGGATGTGGCTGTGGGGAGAGAGAGGGGAGAGAGTTTAGCTTCCTGACAGCTTGGTGGATGAAGCTTTTTGTGAATCTGGTGGAGCGGGGTTTTTTTGTGCCATCAGAGCGCTAACAAGTTGTGACCATCTGCACAGAATTTTTGCAGGTGAGATCAATCCCAGTTAAGCTGTTCTAGTTTTTTTTTTTTTCTAGTTGATTTTCAAATATTCCCAGATTCACAAAACAGCTTCACAGAAATTAAAGTATAAAGTAGTTTTCAATACTATGCCTTAAAAGAAAATCCATAATCAAACTACTTAGAAATATAAATTCACTTTAATGCCAACAAACAAAAATTTAAGAAAACATTACAACTATACCAAAAACTTTCTCCCTGTCCACTTTACCCGTTCAGTTCAGGTTGTTTTTCTTGTGTGTCCTTGAATGCTGATGGGAATGAGTGAGGGTACTGTTATTAAAGTTATGTTTATCCTGTTGATTATATTCTCTAAAGTTTATAGTTTGCTCCTGTGATCTTGGTTCATTAGGCCTGAAAAGCAAAAGTGATGCAATAGTCTATTATTATTTTGAATGTTTATTACTATTTCTCTCTTCTGAAAAGATGTGCCCGTATATACAGAAACGCACCAAGATTTAACCCAAAATTGTCTAATCCAGAGAAATTAGAAATAGTCGTGGCCAGATGGCACGATTGAGATACCCCAAACTGCTAGTTGCAAAGAAAGACATTTGGCACAATTCTGATTCCCACTCATTGAATTGCAAGCCTCACCCTTCTGGATGAGCTTGCCATGACGACCTGGGCTTGCATTTTGTCGTTGACTCTGCAGCAACCCTCACACAGAGCATGCATGTAGTAACAGTGGAGAGGAAAACTACCTTTTAAAAGAAACACATCTCCAGCAGAACCAGGCGCAGTGTGAGCAGCCATCTGCTGAAACCCACTAGTGTTCGATGAGATAGAAGCAGATATAGAAAAAGAAGCAGAGATACTAAAGGTAATGTTAACCAGCTCCATAGACAGCCCCATCCAGGTAACGCACAGCCAGGCAGATGAGCTCTGAGCCAATTCTGCTGGTCACAGTAAAAGACACAACAATATACTGGAAATACACCAATCTCAATATGTATAAGCAGATATGTTGATGGCAGCAGCACAGCTAATATTTCAATCCAGGGTAGAGTCAGAAACAGACAAAATGAAGCTGCTACTGTATGATGAGGAAAAGCAAATAGACAATTTTGTTAGAGGCTTAACAAATACTTCAGAATGGGAGAACAGAGATAGAATGAAGCAGAATGAGGAAAAGATCACTATGTGATCCAGCAGCATAAACATAAAGCAGTTAAAATACATAACATAGCTAAGGATAACCTAAATGTTTTGGATGAGGTATAAGAAAAGCAGAACCACAATAGGGCCAAGGTAAAGTAAAGGTGAAACCTCTGTCCAGACTGAAATTCTCCCTCACCGGATCGTGCTCTTAATGCTCTACCTCCCCCTACCTCTCTACTCACCCAACGACTAAGAACACATCACTTTGTTTTTAACTTAACATCTTTATCAAAAAGGAAAATTTAAAGCCTACTCTTAAAATTAAACAGGGTGTCTGCCTCACTGTGGACTAAAACTGGTAGTTGGTTCCCTGCAGGAAGGGCCTGATAACTAAAAGATCTGCCTCCCCATTCTATCTTTTAAAAATTAGAAACCACTATGGTAAACCTGCAGATTAGAGAGCAATCGGTATCACTTGATCTGGTTTGATCGTACAAAAAATATGATGTTGAAGATAACACCAAAAAGCAACTAATGGATGGATGCAGTGGGTGGGGGACTGTAAAGAATTTTGATATTTCAGAGTATGGATATGTCTCAATTACACAAGCATCACCTTATTTGTCTTCAATTGGATAGAAGTGATCTTTGGTCTGCTATAAAGAGGTCAGTTATAAATAGTTAACTTTGAATCAACTTCACCATGTATACAATACAACCAGCCCTATCTCTCTGACACATAATGGCACAGGCAATAAGTGTAGCAGCTTTTTGTGATGATTAAAATGGGTCAAAACTTTATGTTTATGAGAATCGTGAAGAGGAGGAAAATTAAAAGAAAAGCTGATTTTCCTGCATCAACAGTTTATAGAAGGTAATTTAAAACTTTTAAAAGGACAGGTTCAGTATCATGCTCATTTTAAAACCAGAATGACATTTTTCAATTACTTCATTTTGGTCAAGATAAAGTAAAAGAGGCTAGTACTCTGTGGCATTATGACTAAATATATTGGTATAATAAATTAATAATTAAATCAGTTCTTTCTGGCTGCTCTAGCTTTAAAGTCTGACTTTAGTTGGAAAAAGGCAGGATTGCAGCCATAAAGGCCTTCTTTTAATCTTTCTGTAAATATTGATAGAGAGATAGAATTACTGGATTAGAGCATTTGATGTTAGAATGCTCTAGTCATAGATCACATCTAACTGCGTTTAGGTTGCTATTGTAATACTTTGAAATTGATCTTGCCAGATATTCCTCATTGACTAACATCCAGTATCTTAAATGCTTGTTTTTCTTCCATTTGCTATGGGTTTAGTTGAGTGCTAGTGGCCTTAATACATTGGAGAGTTACTTGGTTACACCCTAAACTAAAGATAAATATGTTTTCCAATTTACTAGTCTATTTAAAGCAGTAATTGTTCTGTGGAAATTAAACTGAAAGTAGGAGAGGCCATTACCCACTTTGTATTATGTGGAAGGGAATTTCAAAGTTTCATGTAGACTCACCCACAAGATTATCATGTCTAATGCATTTGTCATAATCTCCTAAATATGACTTTTGTTTCTGTTCCATGTTTTACTTTGTGTTTCCAGTTGTGCTTTGATCTATGGCATTGTCTTTCCAAGGTCATTAGTGTTATTTCTATTTAGTTTCATCCAATTTATTTTCTAGTCATAAAAAAAAGCCCATGTCACACCTTAACGATGTAGACAGCATATGCCTGATGTACAAAAAATCTGGCAAAAATACTGGCATATGTTGGATAAGTTATAGGTCAATTTTGTATAAGTTATGGGCACACTGAAGTACACTGAAACACACTGGCATACATCAACATACGGCAAGTCGTCGAGAGATGTTGAGCATGCTAAAAATTTCTTGAAGTATGCCAGTGTATGCCATATATTGGGACATAGGTTATAGGTAAGTTATCTGATCATTGACAGGTTAAGTGTAAGTCACTCATAAGTGGTGGTGTCTAGCTTATCCAAAACCTATCAGTAACTTGTGCAGAACTTATTCGTACAACATAAGATGATCATGTTTTTAATGCAGTATAGCAGTGTTTGCCAACCTTTTTTTACTTGTATTGCCCTTTGGGAATTTTGTCTTACTAAAAGAAATTGTGGATTCATTGAATTATGGATTTCTTTACGCATAGAGATCAGGGACATAAGCTATTTATTGAAAGCACTCAGTCGAAAGTATTGATTATTGTCCAAAAGTGGAAAGTACAATAACTGATTATAAAATAAAAAAATATTTTACTTAATCTTTCAATTTGAGCATTTTATTGTTAGGCATTGCATTATTTCCATTTCAAATAAAGAAAAACATTAATATGTTTCCTGGAAGTTAGTAAGGAATTAAAATAAATATAAAATTAAATCATATTATAAACTTGTGTTTGTAAAATGGGATCTCCTCTGAGTAACTCCATTATAATCACATTTAAACTTGATGAATTGGGAACAAAATACAGAACAAAAATTATAGTCTGACTGATTTAACTAGTTTTACTTTGTTTATATCAAGATACCTGAGCTGCTTTGATGACCTCTGATAGCTCAGTGTGAAAAACAGCTGATTCCAGGCTGTTCTCTACATCCAGTCTGTTTCTCTGCTTGGTTTGGATGCGTGTCAAAGCTGAAGCTGAACTCAAACATATCAGAAAAACTTACTTTTCTGTTGATGAAAGCTTGTTAATTTTTTCTATTGGGTCCTCACAAAGCGAATCAGATCGAATCCCAGCGCTATTTTATTTTACTACCTAAGAAATAAGATATTTTCATGTACCCCTTGCAATGCACTCGCGGAGCACTAGGGTTGCTAGTATCCTGGGTAGGAATTACTGCAGTAGAGCAAAATTATTGGGGTTTCATTTACCATCAAGTGTGCTTAATTGAAACATTATTTACAGAAAATAGGAACACGTGTTGTCTCACTCCTTACCATGGGTTCTTCTCATCCACATTCAAAGGTCATATTAGGAACAACACTCTGATTAAATTGTAGCCAAGCCAGCAAGTGAGATACAACACATACATGGTGTATTGGTCTGATAAAAAGCCAGTAGAGAAGACTGGAGAAACATGGTCACCATCAGATTAGAATAAATCCATTAACTACAGATATGATGCAAAAACTCCACATGACACCCTCTGTTTTTGCAATTTTGTAGTACATGAAACATGTCGAGCTGTTGAAGAAACTCTCCAGTGAACAATTTCTGCTGATTTTGCGTAATATATCTGATTATACAACATGTGCAGTCAAGTACGTGGTTCATTTTCCATTAAACCTAAGAAAAAAATCTCCATCTATGGGTTTTTCCTGCGCTGAGAGCGACGCATTGGTAAAGTCCTGTTACTATTCTGTAGATAAAAGTTTGTCATGTAAATTGCCAGAAACACATCCAACATTACCGTGAGTAAACAATTGGCTAAAGGGGAGAAAGGAGACCTAAAACTCTAAAATTTCAGTGAATTTCATTATCAAACGCTCACCAAAAACAGCTGGGATGTGGTTTGTTTCTGGAACACAATTCACTTATTTGATGAAGAATGGCGTTGCTGTTTAAATTAAACACAATTGCCCACACGAGTATTGAAGATTAAAATATAGATACGGCATTGTTCTTTTTAAGTATGGTTATTTCTTGAAGAATAAAAACATTTCTTTAAACCTCATCTCATGCGGCAGATAAATACATGTTATTTTATATCTTAAATAAATCAGCTTGCAGAAGGATGTGTTTTTTCGTAGCTCAGATTCTGTGCATTTGCTACCAAGTTAGGTTCACTTAGTTGCTGTTGTAATATAACATCCAGTATCTTAAATGCTTGTTTTTCTTCCATTTGCTATGGGTTTAGTTGAGTGCTAGTGGCCTTAATACATTGAAGTGTTACTTGGTTACACCCTAAACTAAAGACAAATATGTTTTTCAATGTACTAGTCTATTTAAAAGAGTTATTGTTCTTTGGGAATTAAACTGAAAGTTGGAAAGATGAATAATTACTTATGTTATGCGCAAGGAATTTCAAAGTTTCATGTGGACTCACCCACAGTATAAGATTATCATGTTTAATGCATTTGTCATAATCTCCTGAGTAGGACTTTTGTTCCTGTTCCAAATTTTACATTGTGTTTCCAGTTGCGGTTTGATTTATGGCATTGTCTTTCCAAGTTCATTAGTTTTATTTCTATTTAGTTTCATCCAATTTATTTTCTAGTTATATAAAAGCCGATGTCACACCTTAACAATGTAGACAGCATATACCTGATGTACAAAAAATCTGGCAAAAATGCTGGCATGCGTTGGATAAGTTATGGGTCCGTTTTGTTATGGGTACACTGAAGTACACTTATACACACTGATATACGTCAACATACGGCAAGAGATGTTGAGCATACTCAAAATTTCTTGACGTATGCCAGTGTATGCCATATTTGGGACATAGGTTATAGGTAAGTTATCTGATCATTGACACAGGTTAAGTGTAAGTCACTCATAAGTCATGGTGTCTAGCTTATCCAAAACCTGAGTAACTTGTGCAGAACTTATGCGTACAACATAAGATGATCATGTTTTTTAATGCAGTATAGCAGTGTTTGCCAAACTTTTTTACTCGTGTTGCCCTTTGGAAATTTTGTCTTACTATGAGTTCCCCTCTCAGTCAAAAGTATTGATGATTGTCCAAAAGTGGGTATTTTGTCTTAGTTTTTCCCCTTCTGCTAAAAGCCAAGGTCCCCCAGTAAAGACGAAGTTACTGGCGGACCAGAAAATAACTCCCTCCTCTCCTCGCTTTTGCCTGCTTCCATCAAAGCTAACAACACTTCTTTCTCTGTCAGAACAGAATTTAACGGACTCTTCCGTTGTTCAACAGATGAGTATCGAGACCATACCCCTACAGGTCCCTCTTTGAGTTTCTGCCCTGGACGGCAGAAACCTGCCCCAAATTACTCATCAGACACTTCCCATTCAACTAACTGCATCTGGTAATCACACATTTTTCAGGTTTGGAAGAGTTTTTGTTCGGCCCTCGGGGCCAAGGTCTCCCTCACTTCTGGCTATCATCCTCAGTCTAATGGACAATTTGAGCGCATGAACCAGGAGTTGGAGGCCACCCTCAGATGTCTGACCACAGCGAATCCCACCAATTGGAGCCAGTGCCTTCCCTGGGTTGAGTATGCCCATAACACTCACATTTCATCTGCCACAGGTCTATCCCCCTTCAAGTCCTCCCTAGGCTATCAACCTCCCCTTTTTCCGGCTGAGGAGGCTGATTAAGCCATTCCCTCTGTTCAGTACCACATTCGCTGCTGCAAGGCAGTCTGGAGCCAGACTGCAGCGGCACTTGGATGCACTGCTGAACAAAACCACAGGTGGGCTGACCGTAGGAGGAGGGTCGCTCCTACTTTCACCCCCAGCCAGAAGGTATGGCTTTCTACTAGGGACATTCCACTTAAGGCAGTGGTTCTCAAACTTTTTCTGTCATTCCCCACTTTGGACAATGGGGAATTTTCAAGCCCCACCTGTCCCCATCGCCCCAACACAATGCTAATGAAATATGCAACAATCTTAAAATGTTCCAATTTTATTGAAGTAACAAGTAAATACAAACTATCTACATCAAAAGACAGCAAGCTCAAAAATAAAGAAAATAAAAATGCAGCTGTGTCAAAATTTGTATCAAGCTCAAAGATAGAAAAAATTAAAGTCCCACTCTGCAGTCTGTTAATAAAAGAAAAGAAGTGAAATCCATTGGGCAAGACAGGTATATTTATCCCTGCATCAGTGGCTGCAATGAGCCTGTTTTGCATTGCACTGTTTCTCAAAACGGGGTTGCAGGCTTGATACTGCCACTCTCAAGTCATGCTCAATGTTCAGCTGAGATCTCTATTTTGTTTTCAGTGAAGCAACAGCTGAAAAGCCCATCTCACAGAATATGATGTGTACTTCAAAGGGGAAGAAAAGAATGCTGACTCTCTTAGCAATGAGTGGAGAGGCTTCCCTCTCCACTCCAAACCAGAAGCTTCTGAGCATTAAACCTGAGGCTGGGTAATCAAGGCTTTACCAAACTGGTCCTATTTATTTCAGATAAAATATTTCAAATTCAGTTATTTATGATCAACCTGCGCCGTCAATCTCGGCGCATGTGCGCTTTATTTGCAGTCTGGACGCTGAGGGTAAACATGCTGTGTCTCTGACTGCAGCGCTGAGAGGGACTCCTGTGATAGCGGGGGAGAACGGGGTGGGGATGGGGGAGGCGCCCCATGGCAGCACCTGCCGCTGGAGGACAAGAAAAGGAACGATACGTGCTTTCATGTAAGAGTCTCCAAAAGTCGCTACTTTGTCGCTAGTCGCTTTTTTGAAAAAGAGTCGCTGGAGGGGTCTGAAATATAACGACAAAGTCGCTGAGTTGGCAACACTGGGGCACGAAAGTTTATTCCGTTACAAATAATATGCCGACGTCACATCAATCATTATTTTGGCACTTCAGTTCCAGGTGAAATTTTTCTCATATCTAATGTTCTTTTAATTAGACTGCATGTAGGCTAGTAAGGATTACTTTGTGGGTTTGATTGGTCTAAAAAGCGGCAACATACAGCTATAAGGACAGTTTGCTCTCACACTTTCTACATTTATAGTCACACAACACACACACACACACCGGAACTTGGCGCGCCCCACCTGTCACGTCTCAATTCCCCACCAGTGGGTCGTGCCACACACTTTGAGAACCGCGGACTTAAGGGAATGTCCAAAAACTCCCCCCGTGGTTCATCGGTCCATACGAGTTCATCTCTCCTTCTGCTGTCCACCTTCGCCTTCCCTCCACTCTCAGGATCCACCCCACATTTCACGTCTCCCAACTCAAGCCTGTTACACTGACAGGGGAAAACCTCCATATTTTCCGTTCAAGTACCCATCGGAAATCCGAGTGACAGTCCGCTCCATTACTCCTCCGGGTCCAACGCTTGTCAAACCTGTCCGCCCTCCAACGTGTGCACCTTTCTCTGGATTTACCACACAGTCTGGATTCAAGGACTAACAAGGACCCCTCAAACGTGAGTTCCCATCCTTGCAAAAACTCAGAGCTTCCAAGATTCCCACGGTTCCCGAACTGACCACTGAACTTCCCTTCTTATTTCCAGTTCCGGGTCACCAGCTCACTGAATTCCAGATCCAACTCCTGTTTACTCCTTCAATAAACCTGTTAAACTTTTTCCGTGCTCTTTGAGTGTTTTTCTCTGCATGTGGGTCCGATTTGTTAAACCGATCATGACATAAACCTCATCTCATGCGGCAGATAAATATATGTTATTTTACATCTTAAATAAATCAGCTTACAGAAGGCTGAGATTTGTTGTAGCTCAGATTTTGCGCATTTGCTACTAAGTTAGGTTCATATTTAAAATTGTTTCTGACTTATGATCTGCATATATATGTTTT
>JAGKQL010000008.1:32974342-33037597 GCA_018398635.1 Cyprinodon brontotheroides | reverse complement strand
GAAAAAAAAGTAATGAACAAAAAAGCGAAGCGTAACCAATTAAAATATAGAAAAAATATTTAACCTTATCTGGAATGTTATTAAAAATTAATGCAAAGGAGAAAAATCTCATATCTATGCAATGGTTTTGGTTGCTGTACTTCTTCCATGTCATAACCTGAAGAGGGTGCAAATGGATTTAAATTGGAATATTACTGAAAATAACATTAATTTTATACATGTTATAAACAAAAATGACACACTGAGTTATTTATAATCACACCTAATGAAAACAAAATTTAAGATAAGAATATAAATTTTTGATATTGGAAAGCTTAATTTACAGTAGATGACCTTATAGTCATAGGAATAAAAATCAGAACATGATTCATTAAAATGAATTGGTGCTTGAAAACAGGTTTGAGTGTAATTTTATTTTTAGGGGAGCAGGATGAATAAGGCTTGCTCTCATTGACTCAGCACACCTGGGTTGCATCCAATTAGCTGTCAGCAGCGGCGCTGAGGGTAAATAAGGACACTCTTTCACCTGCCTCTCCATGCTCTCCGACCTAGTTACACTTGCAGCATGATCTTTCTGCTGGGCAGCGTGCAGAGGTCAACTGCTTGCAGTAAGTACCTCCTCTGCTTATTTGTGAAGTCAGAAAAAACTGCTATGTGCCGTCTCCTGTTTATGCTGAGGTGTGGTAACTTGTCCTCCACAGGGGAATACAGCAACACAGAGGAGGAATGTATCGTACTTATTGCCAGGATTGCTGTAAATTAACTATTTTGATGCAAACTGTTTGCATACCAGAAAGCAAGCGTCCTGTTGCTACTGGGCCAGAAAACACTCTCTGCTTTAAGTAGAGTAATTTAGAGGGTCTAGTTGGTAATAGCTGCTCCTTCCTCTGCACTCTGCTGATTACAACTCTGCTAAACTACCCTTTATTAAATTCTATTTCTTTTCAAATCATAAAGGTGCAGCAACTCAGCAGATACCCTATTGCTTTATGATGGTTTTTAGATTTGTTTTTGTTTCATTGCTTTTAATTGTGCAAATTTATTCTCCATTATTTAGGGTTCTATCCAGTGTGTCTTGCTGTTGGTCTTAAGACTGTTAATCCAAAAGTTTAAAGTTTAATTACAAATGGTCTATGTCTCTTGATGCAGGGGAGCAGCGCCCCCGTGATCTTCTCCCCTGTCCTCACCACCCTCTGTAGAGACTTCCAGTCAGAGGCCCTGCAGCTCCCAGACCAGATGGAGATGTAGCTGGTCAGCAGGCTTCCGATGGTCCCTCTGTAGAAGGTCTGAAGGATGGGGGGCGGGAGGGATGCTCTCTTCATCCGATGCAGGAAGTGCAGGCGGCGCTGGCCCTTCTAATGAAAAAACCTTCAGTCACACTGGCCAAGAGGACAAACAAGGCTTTCATCTTTGGATCAAACGCTTGCTGAAAATGTCTAAAAACCAACAGAAAGCGCAAGACACAAAGGCTAGCTCCAAAAGTAGTCCAGAGGCTAAGGCTGCACCTGATGCTACACCTGACCGAGGACCCGGAAATCAGAGCATCCTCTCAGCGATCGCCGAACTGAGGACAGAACTGCTCACTAAAGCAGAGGCACAATCCGCTGAAGTTGGCAACCAGGTTGATCAGCTAAGAACAGAGATTAACCTAGCCAATGATAATGCTAATGCCAAGAGTGAAGCCCTAGATAACCGGATGGTTGCCCTCGAGTCAGGGGCTGACAGCCACTCTGACTTAACCATCCAGTGAAGCGTACAGTAGTATGGTGTTCTCTCACCTGTCAAAGCTACGAACAGAAATTGCATTCTTGACTGAAACACGCCTGCTTATTAAGGATAACTCCAGGCTTAAGAGAGGGGGTTTTCCCAGATTTTCAATTCCAGATTTAAAGCTAAATGTTGTGGTGCGATCGTCCTCGTACATAGAGAAGTGCAATTTGTTCAAACAAACATGATCCAAGATAAAGATGGTCGGTTTATTATTGTTCAAGGACACATTCACTTTACTCATGGTGCTGGCCTGCGTTTATGCTCCAAACTGCAACCGCTCTAAGAGCTGCAAGGGGATCACTTGGTAAATAAGCAGAGACTATTAAGGCTTTCTCCAAGCATATGGCGTGATTGATGCATGGAGATACAGAAATTCGCTTTCTTGACAATGCTACTTTTTTCTCCAGCCCATAATTCCTACTCCAGGATAGATTATTTCTTATTAGACAAAAAAACTCCTTCCCCTACTGAAGTCCAGCGAATATGAGAGCATTGTTATATCTGATCATAGCCTAATCACAATGGAGCTTTGTTTTTCGGATAACTAGCCTTCACAACGCACCTGGAGACTTAATCCAAGTCTTTTGTCTGATGAAGATTTTGTCGATTTCCTGTCTTCCCAAATTGACTTCTTCCTAGAAACAATCCAATCACCAGAAACAAGCCGCTCTATTCTGTGGGAAGCCATGAAACAGTATTTACATGGTCAGATAATATCATATAATGTAAGCTTAAATAGAAGACAGTCAGCACACCTGAATGAGTTGATCTCCTTTACGTATAAAGGAGGTTGATGAAAAAAACTCTGAAGCTCCATCTGTGGATCTCAGTAAAGGAAAAATAGGTTTGCAGACAGAATTTGATATTCTCTCATCTGAAGCCACGGAGGAGCTGCATCGTAAATCTTGTCAGGAATTCTACGACCATGGAGAGCAAGAAAAAATATTACTGAACCATCAGTTGAAACAATCCTCAGAGGCAGGGTTTATAGCAGAAATGAATGCCCCGGATGGGATCACTACAGATCAAAAATACATTAATAAAACAATTTTTTTAAAATTATGAGGACCTTCACACTGCTGGAAAAAATGATAGTACTAAGCTAGATCAGTTTTTCAATGGTCTTGAGGTTCCAATCTTAGGCAGACAAGTGATAGCAGCATTTCAACAGTTGAAATTAATCGGGCAATTAAAAAGATGAAGAGTGGTAAGGCTCCAGGGCCGGAGGGCTTTCCTATTGAATTCTTCAAGAAATTCTCATCCAAACTAAGCCCTCTTTTTAAAAATACAATGAATACAATGACGCAGGCAACTATTCCAGTCCTTCTGAAAAAAGAAAAGTACCCCCTGAAATGTGACTCATACAGACTGGTGAGTCTACTCTGCTGTGACTACAAGATCTTGACTAAGGTTCTGGCTGGTAGATTTAAATCAGCTATGGGTACAGTGATTCATCCAGATCAGACTAGTTTTATTTTAGGGTGACAACTTTATAGTAACATATGGAGGTTTTTTAAATATTCTTTATTCCTTAGAAATCTCACCTACAGCTGAGGCTTTGCTCTCTCTAAACGCTTACAAGGCATTCGATTGGATTGAACACGAATATCTTTTTATGGCTCTGTAGAAGTGTGGTTTTGGTTTAGCTTTCTGTTTGTGGCTATGTGTTCTATATGCTAGACTACAGGCCTTTGTCCGTACTAATAAAACAACCTCAAACTATTTTACTATATGTAGGGGGATTCATTGAGCCCGCTTATATTTGACCTAGCCATAGAACCACTAGCGATTGCACTTAGAAGTGCGGAGGAAAACATAGGGGTGGTCAGGGGGGGTGAATCTCACAAACTGTCCCTATATGCGGATGACTTGCTTCTTTACTTCTCCAATCCTTGGACCTCTATTCCCAAGGCATTAGATGTTATATCTAGTTTTTGAGAGATCTCAGGCTATAAAATCAACCTTTCTAAAAGGCTCAACATATGTCTTTTGGGTCATACCCACTGAAAGAAACTCACAACACTTTTACATATCTTGGTGTATCAGTAACTAATAAATACAGTGATTTATTAAAACATAACTTTAAACCTGCCCTGGAGAAGGCTAAACAGCGCCTTACTCTTTGGTCAGTGCTGCCTATATCACTTGCTGGCAGGTTTAATTCTGTCAAAATGATAATTATGCCCAGGTTCCTATTTTTGTTTCAAACTATACCTGTGTTTATTCCAAAGTCCTTTTTCAAAGAGCTGGATAAATCTATATCAACCTTCATCTGGAAAAAGACAGTCCCAAGAATAAGGAGGGTGCATCTGGAGAAACAGAAAAAGGGCAGGTGGCCTAGCATTACCAAACTTTTTGCAATATTATTGGGCAGCTAATATTTATAAACTAATGTACTGGGTCTCCCCTTTTTACAAGGGGAACGGACCTGTATGGGTTGAAATGGAACAATATTGTGCCTGTCCTGTGTCTCTACCTTATTTGGTATGTGCACCATTGCAACTCAGTAAGCAGCATCGCACAAACAATCCTATTGTATGTGACTCACTTCGAATATAGTCACAAATCAGGACCCACTTCAAATATAAACAGGCTATGCCTTCTATTCCAATCTCGGCCAATGCACTCTTTCTACCCTCACTCATGGATATAGCATTTCAATTATGGTTCAATTCAGTTTATTTATATAGCGTCATCTCAAGGCACTTTACAGTTCACCAGATCATACAGTCAATAGCCATATTATGTTACTTTATAGAGCCAATTTGACCCGATCATATCGTCAGGTTGATTCAAATTAACATTATTAGATTATAAAACCAATGTAGCACAAACAAAAGTTCTAGCTGCACTAGCGAGTCAATTTGCCGAGTTATTATGTAGGTGGGCTGTTGCAGCTCAAGCTCCTCCTGTTTGACGCAGTCCGCTGTGTACTTCTCGCAGTGCTCCCGGAAATTGCTCCGGACACCAAGATTGGTCTAAATGTAACTTTAAACCTGTTAAACAAAAACATGGCATGTCCTTTTGATGCGGATCCATGATCAGAGAGTGACATTGATTCACAGAGAATTAAATATTTGTCAGGAGGGGGCTCTCAGACCGCATGCAGATGTTCTTTTCTATACAGTGTCATCTTAATGACCACAACAGTTTCATCTCACAATCATATACATGAAAAGGAAAAACGTTTACCCCGCTCTGTTCATTTCAAGGAAAATAAACCCATCCGAGCTATCAAGTAGGATTCCTACATGATCGCAGGTGGATGATTTAATTTGAGACCTCAGATTTGGATTAATAATTTCATTTCCTTTCAGGATATCCCAGCATAATTAGGTGCATAGATGGAACCTACACAACCATCAAGGTTGTGAATGACTAATTATGTGAATAGGAAGTCTATCCACAACATTAATGTGCAGGTACATAAAACTGACTATTGTTTCAAGATGTTGAAGGCTAAATCAAAGCTAAACATCCACCATTCTCTGCACTGTCAAAACCAATGTAGTGTGGCACACTACATTTTGAATGTAGAGATAAAGTGGCCTGAGTCAGTCCATGATTCCCAAACGTATTATGAGTCTTACCTGAGCAACAGACTACAACATGGTAAGTTGCCTAAAGATTTGCACAACAAAATTCACCTCTTTCTTTCTATTTGATGCATCCACTATATATTGCCGGATAGTTTAGCAATTTGTTGGAGGACAGGAGTTACTCTTGCCAACCAAGACTGCTCATCCAGAATTATTGCCCCAACAGAACTTCAACCAGGCTCACTGCAGAATGGGTGGAGAAGTTCATTTTCAGTGTAATCTCAGCGTGGCCGCTAAGTGGGTCTGTGATATAACTGTGGCTTGTGGTGTTCCTGACAGTATTGCCATTATTGGAGGTAAACCCCCTCCCTACAATTTGATGGCTCAATGCACCTGCTATCCATCCAGGGTACCAGAGTAGCAGGAGACACAATCTACCAGGGACATGTCTCACTTTAACACTCCACTAAACCAATAAAAAGATAATGCATATTACATTTGTTCTTCGTTTCCTGAAAAAGTTTGGTATTGTATCTCTCTAAAGGCTAGCATTACTCACCTGACAATGCTAACTTGTGCTCTAGTAGGTCTGCCTTCCTGATTTGTCCTATTGGTCTAAGTAAACTATTTCTTTTTTTGTCCTTATGTTCAAGCAGTCCCTGAACAAAAAAACACAGTTTGAAAACCACAGTTTTAGAGCCCAAACTTCAGTACCAGAGGCCCGTACAATAAAAGAGCTCAACGTATCAGGAATACACCCAACTCTATTCAGTTTAACTATTCCAGAACAATGGCAATCAGGATCAGCAGGACCACAAAGTTGGTCATCCACTTTCTAACTCAATCCAGGTTGAACTGATCATGAACCTGTGAACGTGCACGTACAAAGGGGCAGGTTCAAGGTAGCAGACCAATAACAATCATGGGCATAGAGGGAAGTTGCCGTATTTCTCCTGTAAGGAACAAAAATTCGACTTATATAAATAAGGGGAATAAAACCATCTCAAAGAAAAGTTAAACATGGAGGGGAAATGAAAGATATACCAATAGCATGGCAAAGGATTTCTGACTGCATGAAGAGCAAGTTACTTATTGTAATTTAACCTAGCCATGCACCCCATTAACTGTATTACCTTTTAATCAGGTTCCCCTCTGTAATGAAGAGGACTTGTGAGCAGTTAAAAAAAAAAACCTAAACATAATAATGTATGGGCTACACTAAAGCTGGAAGCAGGTGCCGTGATTGCATCATATCAATACAAGAAGTGGATCAGCTGAGTAAAATCATCCTGATGTCTGAGCTGGGTCAGAACTTTTTTTTAACCATGATAACTTCTACCCTTCTCATTCATACATATATATATATATATATATATATATATATATATATATATATATATACTATATATATATATATATATATATATATACTATATAACACTATATATATATATATATACATACATATATGATAATAACATTGATTTATGTTGCCAGAAACCTGGCTGCAGCAAACTTGGCTGCAGCAAGGATTATGTACCGGTAAAAAGCATAAATGAGGCAACTCCTTCAAGTTATTTACATTTTCACATACCCAGAAGTTCTGGGTGAGGAGGAGCAACAATCTTTTGGGGTCCGACTTACCTGATCACTCCAGAGGCAATTAATAATTACAAACTCTTTTGAACATTTAACCCTTAATTTCCCTGATCCAAATTGCAAAGCAAGAAAACCTCTTCTTTGCTGGCAACTTTGTATCGATCCACCAGGTCCTTTACTCTGAATTTTTAGATACGTTTTCGGAGTTCCTTTCTGATTTGATATTAAATACTGACAGGGTCATCGTAATTGGGAGATTTGAACATCCATGCTGACATTGAAGGGAGATAGCTTAAGAGCAGCCTTTAATGCTATCTTAGATTGGCTATTGGTTCAAAATATTGAATAGTCCCACACATTCTTATCTTCATACTTCTAGATCTTGTGCTGACATATGACATAGAAGCTGTGTAGAAATAACAGTATTTCCTCACAACTCATGTCCTCTCTGACCACTTTTTAATAACCTTCAGGATTACTTTAACAGAGTTCTCATCCCCCAAAAGAAGGTTCCACTTTTAGCAGATCGTAAGCTCAGGGACTAGAATGCTTGACCGATATATTTTAAAGGAATTTGTTTCACTTTCTATCTCCTCTCCTACGTATACTCTGAGCAGTGCTGCAGAGTGCAAAAAGGATAGCTTATTCTCTTCACAGGTTGATGAGATTTTGTTGATGGGGTTTACTAAGTTCTCTTTCATTTTCTTGCTTAAACAATGCAATACCCAATGAAAAGAGTTAAAATAAAGAAAGCTTGCTCCCTTGGTTTAATGCAGAGCTTCTGCGTACTTTTGAAGAAACTTTCAAATGCTAGGAAACTGGAGAAAATAACCTACGGCTCTCCACAGAGCTCTTGGGGAGTCCGCTTCAAGTCCTGGAAAAATGGTTTACTGTACTTTGTATAAGAGGACCTTGTATAAAGCAAGAGCAGGACATTTCTCCTCATTAATAGGGAGAATAATATTATTCCCTAGATATCTTTTTAGTATAGTTGCCAAACTCACCCAGAGAACCATAGCTTAGTTGAACCGTCCATTCCACACCTCTTGGCAGTAATGGTTTTATGGCCTCAGATAATGGACTTGTATCTGCACTTGTCACTCGTCCTGTTGGATCTCAGTGCTGCATTTGATCCACGGATTGATCATAAAATTAACTTTTAGAAAGACTTGATTATTTTGTTGGAATTAAAGGAACCGGCACTACACTGGTTTAAATCTTATCTTATCTGATTTCATTTGGTTCACATCAATGACATCCTGGAAAGAAACATCAGCTGTGCTGCTTCTATCAACACCCTTGTTTATAGATGTTGGAGATCGGCCTGTTTTTCAGTGTGGTCCTGTTTCTCTGGCCATGATGTGAAGGCTGGATGTGCTCTCTCTTAGATTCCTCTGGCGTGGGAGCTGCCTTGGAGCTGCAAATCTGCCTGGCTGTCATTTCCCTGGACGGGGGCCGAGCCCTTTTACAGCTGCTTTTGTATTTCTGCTTCTGTCTCCTTGAACCCCAGTCGACCTCAGCAGATGGCGCTCACACTGAGCCTGGTTCTGCTGGAGGTTTCTTCCCTGTTAAAAGGGAGTTTTCCTCTCACTGTATTCGCTACAAGCATGCTTAGTGTGGGGGGGATTGTATTTGAGTCAATGAGTCAAATGCAATCAACTGGTTTTCCTAGATAGAAAACTTTGTATCAATTTGACTGTATGATCTGGTTGTAGACTGTAAAAGTGCCTTGAGATGACATGTTGTTGTGAATTTGGCGCTATATAAATAAACTTGAATTGAATTGAATTGAATTGACAAATCTTCCTCATGCTCAAAAGGTTACCTGTGGAGTACCACAGGGGATCAGTGCTAGGACCAATTCTCTTTTACTATATTATGCTCCCAATCTGTAAGAGCTAATAGATAGCATGGGATTCATTTTCACTGTTATGCTGACTGATACAAAGCTATATCTGTCTATAATCCAGATGAAACTAACCCGTCACATAGATTACAGGCATGTCACCAGAGGCATAAAACCTGGATACGACTCTTAACTTTCTGCTTGCTCCTGAATGCAGACAAAACTAGAAGTATATAGTCTTTGGACCAAGAGTCTCACAGAAAAATAAGCTAGAGTTAGCCAGTCACTTCTATTTTGGATGGGAGTTAAGCACTGATTTCAAGATAATAAAGTAAAAAACATTGGTGTTTACTGTTTTTAGATCAGGACCATCATCATTTAAAATCCCATATCAAAGAGGTTTCTAGAATTTCCTTCTTTTCATCACGGGAACATTGCAAAAATTAGAAATCTGTACTACATGGGCTGATGCTGAGAAACTAGATCCATGCAATTTTGAGCTACTTCAAGGCTGGACTATTGTAATTCTTTTAACTATCAAAAAGTGCATAAACTTCGATGAAAGTGAAAAAGAGATCATATCTCTCTTATCCTGTTGCCTTCATTGGCTCTCCTGTTAAATCCGGGAGAATAGGGTCCCAAAATCCTCCTTCTATCCTGGCCTGACGCCAAATGACCAGAAATCCATCTGATATCAGAGATCTGATTACGTTTCCTTATGTTCCTAACAAGAGCACTCGAGCACCCTCGAGGTCCGCATTTTGCAAATTTTAAAAGTGTCCCTCCTTCCACACCTGATTCAGATTGCTGAATTTTCTCCTAAGCATGCAGTCAAGTTCTCCATAAACCTACAAACAGCTTAATTAATTGACTCGGGTGTATTAAAGACGAACCACATCTAAAGGGTGCAAATTAAGGAACTCTCAAAGTTGAAAAATATTCTCAATTGGTCTGTTTATCGTGACCACCCACACTGTCCTGACTGCTTTGCACTGGAGCTCTGCCTACTCGTTAACTCTGTTTGTTGGCTTAGCTTTGCCTTTTAAATTGTGTTGCATAATCTTTTGGTTAAACAATCACTAAGAGTACAGTCTCAACACAGGAGACAGTTTGGTCACTGTAGTTTTTCTGTTTGGAAATCTATTACAACAAATCACCCTTCTAAGCCATTGCTTATTGATCCAGGTTTTCAGCAATGGAACCAAAGTAGTATGATATGATACTCGCTAATATAACCTAATGTGGTTCCCTGTGCCAATTACTTCACTGTTTTCTAGATTAAAATTTTCTTTATACAATATAATATTTTTATAATGTCCTAATTAGAGTAACTGGAAGGGAACATTTTTCACCAAAGCTTTGAGTTCCAAAAGGGTAAGGTTATGTTAGGTACTTTTTGAATAAATATAAGCTTTTATGTCTGTTCTGCTATGCTGTTTTACTAAAAAAGAACAATGCCTTCACTCTTGCTTGAAGTTACCCCTGGGGGGGGTGTCCAGTCTGGCGATCCTTGAATAAGGGAGCAGCAGCAATGTTCATTGAGAGACTGCCCCTCCGAAGAAATTTAATTAACTCCAACTCGCTTTGCTTGATTCCATTCAGTAGAAAATCAGTCTGACGAGATATCCTGTCACCCAACAGGTAGCTTACACATGGGGTCCTCTTAAGGTTGCAGGTAGCTTTGTAACAGCTTGACGGCAGCAGCACAGCTCCGAACTGCAGCCCGACCAATGGGTCACGGTCCGGTGATTTTGGAGTTTAACACAGTGGCTAAGAATCAATGTGGTTTGGGTTGGCGTTGAAGCAACAATTGGGCCTGGCTGTTCTCTGGGTCATCCAGAACTGGGCAGTTTCTCATTTACTTCATCATGTGGGTTTACAAACACTGCATTCAATCTGGTTTAAAACACAGAAAAAAAGGAAAACTACGTTAATCTCCTTTGAATCTTGGGCAGCAAGGTGTTGTTCAGTGACGACGGACTCTTCTCCAGAGGTTATTTGGTGGCTACAGCATTGCCTCAGCGGGAAACCAGCTTGTGTCTCCCCTTTTCGAGTCCAGAAAGGCTCAGGACAGAGACAGATTGAAGCCACTATGAGGAGAAAAAGCAGAGATATTGAACTAGCAAATGAAGCAGAATGATGAAAAGGGGTTCCTATGTCCTCCATCAGTCTAAGCCTATAGTAGCATAACTATAGAGATAGCCCCCCTTGCAGTCATCAACTTAAAAGAATTTGCTACAAATTCATAGAGTCCTGATTTAAACCTGATAGAAACATATTTGGGATTGATTCGAGTGGAGACTGAGAGCCAGACCTCGTCCAACATCACTATGTGACCTGATAAATACACCTTTTGAAGAAGGGCCAATGATTCCCATAAACATACTCAACTCTACTGTGGGTCACTTTTTTTAGGTCCGTTTAAAAAAACAGCAAAGACCTGAGCATTTCTCTGCCCTTACAACTGTGTTTTTAATGAGTAAGTGTCATGTGTGTTTTATATAAAACTGTGAGCTATCAAACACCAAGCACCACCTAGTTTTCAGCACAGAAAACTAGTTAGTAGCTAAACCATTCACTTACTCGTTTACATTTAATATAGTAAGTCATTAAAAAAGGTTTTTTACTTTACTATATTGTTTATGCTTTATACGGCTGGTGTGTTTAGAAACATGGTGGAAAGTAGATGGATGTAACGTAATATAGGGTAATTCTAAGAAAATAATCTATTGGAGGCTGAGGGAGACGCTAAAGATAACAGCCAGAGGTACAATGGAGGGACTTGGGGAAACAATAAATCATACACTAGAATAGAAAATTCAAAATCTAGAACTAAATCTGATTGGAAATTAGACTATGAAATTGAAGTTTGTAGAGGCTGGTAAAATTTACACTTTTCACCATTTCTGCTTTGTAATACAGTGGTGGCAGCAGGAGCAAGGAAGCTACAAGAAAAAAAAAAGCTGAATACTATGTATTATATTGTTTCCACTTAGAAATAAGGTGATAGGGTCTTTTAAACTATAGACAATTTTCCTTTGTTGCCAATAGGACAAAAATTGAAAAATGTTGAGGAAGCTGAGCACTTTTCAAGAAACTGTAAAGTATACAGTGTAACACTGTGGACATTGTGATACAAAGTGCTGTTATTGATTACATCCGGTTAACTGCTGGAGGAAGGCCAGAAACCTCCTGGCATAGAGCTGGATATGTAAGCTCTTTGTCCTTCGTCTCTACTTTTCATTCCCTCCTCCTGCAGCTTATTCTCCCTCCTTCTTTTCATTTTCCAGCACATCTCTCTGTCTCTTTTCACTCATGTCCTTTAGAAAATCTGGTGATTTTTAAAAAATCCTGCACAACCAGGAGGGATACTAAGCCTTAAGGAATGCAAGGTAGGACATCATTGCATCGTAGGTAGGACATCATTGCATCGAAAAGATGAAACTTGCAGTTTCATCTTTTCGATGCGGAAAGAGTTTGCTGCAGCATGTTTATGCAAGGTCATGAAGTAGCATTTCAGTAAGTGATAGAAGGATAGAACCTGCACTGGAGATTTTAGAATGCAAACAGAAAATGCAGAGGATAAATATTTAGGTGAAGGTGATTTCATGTGAAGTATGGCTATATTTCTGCATGAGGACACTGAAGATTTGAGGTGTGTCTTTTACAATTTAAAGCATAAAAAATAGTGTGTCTCTTTATGGACTGGCTTTTTGGAAAAGTCTCATTATCCACCTTTCTTCCAAGCTTCTCAACATGTTACACAACAAGGTGTTAATTTCCCCAAACAGGGCAGATTTCTGCATCACAGCCTCCTCTATGTGTGTGTGTGACCATGTATTTGTTACCTCGTGGGGAATTTCCCAGGAACATGCTATTTTGTGGGGGCTTTGTGGGGGCTTATGGGTACATTTGGGGACCAGTCGACTGGCCCCTATGAGGAAAGGTCTCCTGTTGCGATGGGGGGTTAGTTTTAGTACTGAAGACTGAATGGAGTTAGGGCTAAGTTTAGCATTGGGTATCTTCTTATTAGAGTTGGAGTAAAGGTCTTGGTAAGGCCATAGAAATGAATGGAAGTCAATGCAAAGTCCTTGTAAGGATAGCAAGACTTAACGTGTGTGTTTGTGTATACGTGTGTGTTGTTGTGCCCTTTTACATCCCTTTACGTCACAGCTGCTGTGAGTCAGCTCCCGTCTTCGTTTCCTGAGTCACTTGTCCGACCGTTGCTTGGTTACTGCAGAGCAGTAAAAGTTTCCTATTGCGTATTTGTCTCTGCAGGTGGAAGACAGCGGATATTTATTCAGGAGTGAGAGACCGAATAATGGACCTGTAAGTGTGCATGAGTGCAGATGTGTTCAAAATGTGGCAACAACAGGCAAATCTGTATTTTAGACAAAAAGGGATATGTTGAATCAGAAATCCTTTTCACAGGAAGCTGGTTTGTGCATCTTTTTGATTACCATACTTTGTATATCCACCGGTCATACAGGCTTTATGGGTGTTTCTTTTTATCCCTTGTCCCCATGCATGCCCCGAACTCCTCTCTTTAACAACTGCAGTCCAGAAATCTGCATAGTTTAGGCCCCATTAGCACAGAGATAGAATGAGGGGAAACCACTGAGGCATTGTGTCATTTAAGCTGCACATCCAAACGGAGTTGAAGTTTCGGAAGAGTTTAAATTATAATTTCTGAAACCTGGTCCCAGAGCACAAAACTAAGATAATTCCGGTTTCATATTTCAATGTTTGCCTTTGAATATTTTTGTTGTTTTTTTTGTGTGTGTTTATTTGTAATAATGATATTGTAGCTTAACATGCCTCTCTAAAATCCTGCCTCTTTACCTTCATGTAGTTTGGTTTTCATTACATGCGCTATCTTTGCTATAAACATTATATACATAGACGCCTTGTTGGATGGGATCTGCCTATGCTGCGGATGAATCAGAGCGTCCGCCATGTTGAATGTGGCAAATCTGCTGTTACTCAGCCACTTAAACAGTATCAGAAGGACCTCAAAATATACTTTATATTCCTAATTTTTTTTTTTTTTTTTTTGTAATATTACGTTTATTTTCTGATCACTTTGGCCTCATTCTCCTGACTTTATTTTCAAAAAGAATAAAAACGTTTTTCTCACAATATTGACACTTTTGTCTTTTTTTTTTTTACTTTACTGCCCTAGGACTTTATTTTCTCATATTATTAATTTTATCTCTTTACCACCACCCCAAATAGTGTGTTCCTAATCTGTGTCTATACCAGATCTGAAAAGGTTCAGATGTGACATGGTTCTATGAAATAATCAAGACCAAAATGTTTTGATTTAACCAATTTTCATATTCATAACACATACATATACAGGCATACAGGTATCCATATTCATTCAATAAGAAAAGAAAACCCAAAGCAAAACGAAAACAGCATAAACTCAATGTGAATGTGATAAATATGATAAAGTGTATAACAGAGTTGCTGATTTAAATCCTCAGCACTGAGCTCCTCTTTATTACAGGAGTTATCCCCCCAGATAGATAGATGATTTATGACACTGAAAAATGAAAGTCAACTGGTGTTTTATAAATAAACTGAATTGAAATGTAATTGAAATTGAAATCAAAACTGGTCTTCAGGGAGTGGTAAAGGGCTCTGTCACTTACTACTGTTTTATCTAGACCAAACCAGACCAACTCTGTTTCAAAAACTGTTACTGTTCTAAATCCTCTTTTTAAACTTGGATTAGAACTCTTTGAAGTAAAGTTTGTGTATTTTGCTAACTTTACTGAAGAAATCCATTAAAGTCTCTCTTTTATGGCTACGTTCTACCCCTTCTATTCATTCTAGCTAATCTGAATCGTTCCATTTAGAGAGCGAGATCATCTGTGGTAGCAGCACTAGACATCTTCCAGGCATGTGAGGAAAACTAGCAGCATTTCAGCGGACAGGATGTATGTCAGTAGTCCGGCACGCGGATGACGTCATAGACATGCGCTTTGTTTTTAAAAATATAAATATAAAAATATAACCGCCAGATGTCTGGGGACAGTGATTCTCCTACATGTTCTGAATGCTGGCGTACCATACAGAATAAATTATGAACAGTTTAGTTTTTGCCTTCAAGTCGTTTGCCCATAGGAAGACGTTACTTGTATATAACAAAACCGAATATCCTCGGAAAAGCTCCAAATGACACAAAACTCATAATGGGTGAGTAGAACATGATGTAATAACGTGAAAATCAAGGGCCCAATGTGAAAAAAACAGTGTTCCCCTTTAAATCCTCAGCACTGAGCTCTTCTTTATTAAAGGAGTTACTGAAAAATGAAACCATTTAATGGCCTAATGCTGCCTTTTCAAGGAGGCAATCAGAGAATGCTTAACACCATGGATGTTTTTCATTTCACTGTTGAAAGCTGCTCATTCATTGTTGAAATCTGTATGCATTGAAACTTCATTTCGTTTTCACTGTGTACAAGATGACAATAAAGTTTGTCTAGTCTAAGTTTTTTCAATCATTTTTTTATATAACTAATTCAACAACAAGCATATTTTATGTTTTTGTTCAGAATTAGGTTATTTTTCCAGACAATGAATGAAAAATATGAGATAAAATATTTTGAACATGACTATAATACAAAACAGTGTTGCCAATTTAAATCCCCAGCACTGAGCTTCTCTTTATTAGAGGATTTATCCAGATAGATAGATAGATAGATAGATAGATGATAGATAGATAGATAGATAGATAGATAGATAGATAGATAGATAGATAGATAGATAGATAGATAGATAGATAGATAGATAGATAGATAGATAGATAGATAGATAGATAGATACATACATACATAGATACATAGATACATAGATAGATAGTTTTGGACAGTCACTGCGCCACCAAAGGGTTTGGAATATGTATTACCACATCTTCTTTTATGCTGTGTACATTATTTGTGTGGTTGCAATTTTTTTTTTATCTCAGTGGTTAATTAAAATATTCAGTTTTTGTATTTGTGTCCACTAGGCCTTGATTTATCTTTTTATCAATGAATTTTTTTAAACATTTGTTGTGTTGCATGCAGACATGTATATCTTTGAAATGTATTTTTACAAAAGCAATGTTTGCTTAAATGACAGAAATAAAACTATAAAATAGCAAAAACGCTTAAAAATAATTGTCAGATTAATCCATAGAATAAAAACATAAATGTAAATATTATTGTTTTCTTTTGCTCTCATGAATCATTGATGCAGGAAGGAAGATGGATGCTGGACGTCTTCAGAGCAGATATTAGAGTTTGAGGAGGACCATGAAGTGGGGACCAGCATCTGTATCCTTGATAGGAAGAAAGGTTCCACTCTAAACTCATGGAGCAGCTCTGAGGCTGCATCAGATCGGCTAGCTTCATCTTGTTCATACTTTCGTCAACCATGTTGTTCTCAAAGGGCGCTAAGGCGAAAATCAGTGCCAGAATTTTTAGACCCCTTTATCAAAAACTTACCAAACCTGGACAACAGGACAGGGTCTTTTTTACACAGGAGGGGCATTTTTGATTGGATACAAAAAATCTTGAATAAGGCGTCCCAATACCATACCATTGTGTTGGATACCTTTTCCCATTTCATCATTCTTTCTGATAGTTATACTATAACTGTAGATACATTTAGTGATATTTACTGCTCTCGGAATTTAACAACACTTATCAAATATAACAGAAGTTCTGGGAGTAATAATGAGATCTCTATTAGGAAACACAGCAATGCCCAACAATATTTTTGTTTTATTTCAAGTTGTGAGGATGTTGACAGAAATCATATAATAGCATATAATCCAGAAAGTCATCAGAAATCCCTAAGAAATGAAGAACATCCACAAACACCTTGCAGAGGGAACAAGAAAATGAAGAAGAGCGTGTCATTTGAAGAGGATGTTGTGGTGCATCTGTTTGATCAGGTAAAAATTTAAAATCATTTTACTCCAAGATGAACGAGGATTAGATATGACTGTAAACACAAACACTTCTTTCTGTTGTTGTTTAACTATTCATTTATTCTAATCAGGATCATTCAATAACCAGTGTTTAGTTTCAACCATTTTATTTATTCACAACAAGAGCATGCTTAAAGGGTAAAGAAATACAGCAGTTTTATCCTTAAAAGACAGATTTAGTCCAACTATAATTTTTGTGAGTCTTTCATTTTAAGAGATGCCCTCAACACACAGCTAAGGTCCTTTATAATATAAGATCAGATCAATCCTAGTTAATCCTGTTTGTATAAAACTAAAAGAAAGAATTGTTATCCATGCTTTTTCAAGTTTTCATTTTATTGGACATCATAAAACTAACATTAATGATTCTGCTGCCCTCTGTACAGCCAGCTTTCCCCTAGACTTGTCTTGTCAGTACAGTCCAAAGAGCTGATCATGTGACACAGAACACAAACACAGGCATCAAATACAGCTTTCTTTCCTGTAAACAACATGTGAACAAGTTGATATAGTTTCAGTTTTCATGCTGTCGAGATAAAACAATGTAGGGTACAAAAAACTGTCAAATTAAGATATAAGCAAAGGTGTTTGAATTTGTAAATGTAAGTCAATAAATGAGAACTACATTTAAGATTTGTGTTTAATCTTTGTTTCAACTCATACATATGTGACATTAGATGTTTCATCAGTAAGAATACAGGTTAAGAAGTTACAAATACAAGCACTGGTAATTTCTCAAGAATACAAGTACAAATCACAAATTAAACAAGTTTCTATAACCCCCAGTGAAGCTGTTTACCAGTGGTGTCAAAAGTAAACACATTTGTTACTTAAGTAGAAGTATAGATATTGCAGTTTAAAAACACTTGGTAAAAGTTGAAGTATCAACTTGATCTTATTACTTAAGTAAAAGTGAAAAAAGTATGTGCTCCAAAACTACTTAAAGTATAAAAGTATAAAGTAACCTTTAAGAAAAAACAGCCAGATAAATATGAATTGAAAGCTCAATTTTTAGAGTGAGGGAGGTCTTGTTGGTCTCCATCTCCCGATCACGGTCTCGCCTGTGTCCGACCTTTCAGACATTTCAGCATCTTTTCTGAATCCTACATTGTAGCATGGCATAGATAATTCACGTTAGCAGTTTGAAGAACACCTGCTTGCTTCTGATGGTTTCCTTTAGCTAACCAATGAGTGTTTGCGTTCTATGATCTCATCCAATCACACTAGTTTTCACTAGATGTGGATGGGGCCAATGATCTGCATTGGATGGAGCACATGACGTGAAATAAATATTTATAAACAATAAACCAGGGGTAACCAATTAAAATCAGCGGGATCCAAATAAAGAAAATCATCAACCAGTAAAGGTCCGAAGACTTTGTTAATGATCTGTTACTTTAAACAGAATTTAACACTGAAATAAAATTAGGTATTTATGCATCCATGTTATACATTAAATTTTGAAAAAAAAAAATATATACAAATTGCCGAAAATTGCATCTTCTGCTATCTCAGAGGAGTTGTCACTTGTATGACTGCATTCCTGTATATCCATCAGTAGTCAAAGGTCAGCAAATGCAAATTCTGCCTGTAAAACAATGATCTGAAGCCTCATTTGGAGCTTTTAAACAGGCTTTTGAAAAACTTTGATAATTTGCTTCTGTAATATTATAGATTTTTTAGAATAAAAAGATAGCAGATGTGATTAATGAAAAAATAACAGAAATACAATTACAGAGCATTCAGTATTGTAAGAAAACACACTGTTTCTGAATAAATACATTATTGTTAAGTTCTGTTCCGTTTATGTCTCTTTCCTTGTAGGTGTGAAATGTGCCATGCTCCTGAATGCACCATAGCTATCTGACTCTCGTGAATGCATCAGACTGGTCTGTGAACGCTGTGCTGTGTAGATGTGCGTTTGATTTTCCGCTTAAGACAAAGCTTTGCCGTTTGAAACCTCACGTCGGCTAACACTGTTTATTGTTGTGTGTGAATAACAAGAGACTAAAACAAATAAATCAGCCGTACCTCGGACTAAATCTTTGAATTTAATGTTGTTCATAACACCTGTACTGGGGATGCATATCTCGGCAGGCATGAACTTTTCGGCATAACATCGGACCGAAGTCCGCTAATCTGTGACCTCTGAATTATACCGAAGCCAAGAGTAACGAGTAATGTGTGTTTAAAAAATGTAAGGAATAGAAAGTACAGATACTTGTGTGAAAATGTAATCAGTAGAAGTCAGAAGTAGAAGGAAAAATAAGTAATGGAGTAAAGTATAGATACCTAAAAAGTGTACTTAAGTACAGTCGTTACTTGACATCTCTGCTGTTTACCTCCTTACCAGTTGGTGGCGGTAATGTACCTGAAACGTTGTCCAAACCTTATATGTTACATATGTCATACATATGTCATCTTCTTCACCTTGTTCTCTTTAAAATATAGTATGCAAACAACGTTTTTATACTATTTGATATCGGCTATTACTCTCATCCACCAGAGAGTGCAACTGCTTTATCAAGGGTTATAGATTCATCACTATAATTTTTCATCTGTGCATGTACATTTTTAATTTGTATTTATAGTTTTGCAGAGCTGGAACTTTGGCCCAATACCAAAACACCCTCTACTTACATCCACCAGCCATTACTCACTACCACTAGCTCTCATGTGCTACCAATACACCCTCAAATTGAAAAAATAATCGTAATCTTCCTTAGGAATTGGGAGAGCCCTTGCTGCATTGTTGATGTTCTGGTATGTAAAAGACTGGGTGTTTAGGTATGTATGCACATACATAATATACGTACAACCATATGACAGGAGACAAAGCTTTTTTTTCTTTCTTCTTTTCAAAGACAACATTGAAATTGTTAAAAGGGGATTAAGTTAAGCTCTCGCCAATTGACAGCTGGGGATAGGCACCAGCACCCCTAGTGACTCCAGCAGAGATAAGCGTGGTGAAAAAATGGATGGACTGTTTCTTTACCCTACTTCCAGTGCAGATACCAACCAACTGATGCTTTCTCTCCCCCTCTCCAGGATTGTTTGCTTGGCAGGTTTTACTGATCTTCCACTGTACTCCTTATATCTCCCGTACTTAGCCTCTAGAGGCTAGTTCCAGCCAGTCGTATCCCCTCTTAGCTCTGTCTCTCTGGCTGACCCCTCCAATGTACCCCTGTCCTACACACAGCTAGCCATAGACCCTCCACTTCAGCATTCTGTATGCCCGGCGGACTTATCCAATCTTCCGTCTATAGCTAGCCCCAGTAACCTCTTTCTGCTGTAGCCTTTCACACCAGCTGGAAGCCTCTTTCTGTTTCTGGTGCTCTCTCTAATGGTGTTTTCATACTGATTTCTTTCTGCTCTTTGTCTCAGCTAACCTTTGTTTTCTGTGAGTATCAGGTGAACAAAGAACGCCGACGCCCAGCCTTTATTTGGCTTTCAAACAAATAACCCCCAAAAAAACAGGAGTCGCTTCATAAATTCCCTGTCGATGTTTTCTATAAAACTTTCACTAGCCACTCAGCAATAAGTCAGCCTCTGAACATTTTCATTGTTAGGGTTAGATTCATACGCTCTACCCCTTTTTATGTCCACTAGCCCTAAATGCAGTGACTTGGGACACCACTACCCTCATGGGAGAACATAAAATTGAGGTAGGGATTAAAAGTAGGGCTAGTTGGTGTATTGGGATTGGGCCTTACTAACTTTTATTTGTAACTTCTAAACAGTAGACAGCATAGAACAATAACAAATGTTAAATTTAATTTATAGTTTATAGAGTTACATTTACAAATGTAAGATCAACACATATATTTTTATTTGTAGTTATCTTACCCTACAAAAACAGGCTATAAGGTTTGAAATATGCAACAAAGAATATGAACTTCTTTTTGGAGGTGACTATACCTCTTTTACAGACATTAGTTGATTTTAATTGGGGAGCCAGATGACATTTATTTGAAAATGGTGCTGATGGGGAAACATAGTCAAAGCCTGAGATCAGAGAAACAAATCTGATTTTTTTTTTTTTTTTTTTAAATATAGACATGTTTATTTTGGAATGTCCCAAAATTCCAGTTTTTATAGTTTATTTTTTAGTCTAATCTATTGACAGAAAACTGTTGATTCCTAGGAAGCACCTACTATGAAGCTGCATTCAGAAGCCTGCACATCTCTGCCATTCAATTGGTCCTTCAACCTACCTGATGCTGCGTCAGAAGACAATGGTGAGTCAAAATTCAAGTATTTATATCATTACAAAATTATATATGAAATGCAGGATTCTTGTCATGACAATGCACTTGAGAACAATAAGTTTGTTTAATTCAAACTCTAATGAGAGAGTATTTTTTAAGAGCCTTTTAAGTTTAATAACAAAATTGCTATTATTATAATTTATTTTTTTTCTTAACCCATTTAGGCCTAAAACGCCTGGAAAAAACACCTTAAAAACCTATGGCCGATTTTAAAAAATACCCCTAAAACCTGAAGTTTTTCTGTAAATTCAGCAACTGTGTCAACGCCTAAATTATTGATATCTCAGCTTCTGTAGCAGATAGAACTCAAAATATATTTTATCTTTGAAATTCTTCCAAAAAAAAAAAAAAAAATGAAAAGCAGTAATCAAAAAAAAAAATTCAACCTTTTATTTTTTCCATATGTGATCATGTCTTCATTGAGAATGTGCAATATAAAACGTTTTCAAAATAAAGAACAAACATTACATAAATAACTATCTGATGATTACTTATTAACAGTATTATTATGCATAATAATGCATATGTCTGTGTTATAAATTGCATACAACTTACCTCCAGATGGCCACAAATCTGTCCCGGGACATATTTTGGGGAACTGCGTCCTGAAGAGAGGTTTACATACACAGCCCAATAAATGTCTTCATCTCCGTCCACAGTCACGGGTGACCACTTTGCCATCTTTGCTCTTGTTGGAGTTTGGTTTGTTTGGTCACTGTACCTATTCGTCTCCTCGCAACAAGATGCATCCAAAGTTCTTCATTAAAAATATGCTCAAAATGCCTGCAGCGGTGGTGGCGTCCTGCAGGCAAATCAACTTTCACTCCAGGTGTGTGGTTGAAAACACTCCGTGCATTGCGGTGGTAGTTCGATTGGTTCAGCGCGTTCAAAGTCATCATTTTCATCTATACCGTCATCAAAGCCGACACACTCCTCAAAATCACTGCCTTCCGACAACTCTTCTCTGTCAAACTCCTCCATGTTTGCTTGAAAAACACTCTTTCTTCTTGCTTGACTTACATATGCTCTCCCGGCGTCAATGGTAGAATGGCGCAAAGCACCCGAGCACCCTTGAATGGTAGAAATGCGGTAATGCTTTCCGGCCTAAATGGGTTAAACAGTGTCCTGTCTGGCAATGTGGCAATAAGAATCATTGTCTTGATGCCAAAAAGAGTCCAACAGATTTTACTTTCACAAGTGTGGAGCAGTACGGCTATCGCCATAGTTTTCGCTTGTTTCATGCATATAAATTGCTTTATTGTAATTATGCAGGGAGGTTTACAGATTATATGGACGCTGCAATGTAAATAGAACAGAAAAGGAAAAACAGAAAAAGGAGAAAAAGATGAAAAGAAAGAGGAGATAGAAAGGAGATAATGATAAAACATTTTCAGTCTGCTTCATCACCTGTAACGAGATGTATAAAGAACAGCACAACCAACAGACATGGTGCGAGATATACAATAAACACCTTGAAACTATAAGCTGAAGTACTATAATCTAATCTGACATGTACTCTGTGTTACCTGAAGATATGAATGAGGGGTTTCTGTATGGAAGTGAATCTCTGAGTACCTGGAACCTAAGTACTTGTAATTGTTTGTGAAAGTGCACTTGTGCATGTAAGAGTTTATCCATGGAAAAAAATGCTCAATAGTGGTTGTGGAGAGCCGGAGAGGCACCCCCCCAGAGCACTGAGTCCAGCGCCAGGAGACCCAAAGCCCCAGGGGCCCAAAGGGATTTCAGGAGTGAAGGCACCAAGGAGGGGGCCAGCCCAGGGAATCAGACCCCCACCAAGGGAGGAGGACAAGACAGCCCTGAGGAAGTCACCCAGCCACCGCAATGCCGGACCCGGGGAGCCGCGGGGATGAGTCTGTGGAAGCTCCGCTAGCAGCCAGTCACCCTGAAGTGAATCGGTCCCTGGGCCCCAGGGAACCGAGGCCCCAGGAGCACCTGACCCGACTAGCCCCGGCAAAAACTCCCCCAGGATTGGGGCCCGCCTGCCCTGCGCGAGGCCACCCAACCAGAGCCCCCCAACTAGTTCAACCAGCCACTACACCCGCTCCATCCCAACCTTCTTTGGGGAGAGCAGAGGTGACAGCCCCGCCACCGGCAGACCACCAAGGCCCTGCAGCGGCCCCCCGCCAAGACCACGGACCAGGCGGCTCGGCAGCGGTAAACTCCAGGTGGCAGCCGGAGAACAGGGGTGTGACACAGGGCCGACAGGGCCTCACAGGGCCCCCTACCCACCCCCACCCCCCCCCGTCCTGTCCATCCAAAAAGAAAAAACAGAGGGTATAACCTCGCTATTAAAGGAAACAGCAGTTCCAAAAAAAAAAACTGGAACTGGACCTGAGAGGCTACAATATGAAATACTTGCTAATTAAGTGTTCTCAGGAAAGCCAGTGCTAGCTCACACTAAGAAACAGCAAAGGCAACATAGCAAAGGAATATGACAACTCCTTGTCACTAATATCGACAGCTGTCGATGATGAATAACATCTGATGGCATCTTCTCTGCAATCAGAATCAGATAACATTTCCTCTTGCGCATCAACTGGGAAGGTTTATAACGTATCACATACACCTCTATTAGAGTTAAGAATTAAAAATAGAAATGTATAAAATATTAACCCCAGTTTTTCTGGAACAGATGAAAGAGACTTAGTTTTCTAATCAGTGTAATTGCAATCCAACATAACAGATTTGGAGATTATAAATATTTAAATGAGTAACTGAAAAGGAGGATTGTGAACGCTTTGATGAAAATAGAATAGAAACCTTTTAAATTCTTCAACAGGATAAAAAACCAAGTAGAACAAAGACTGAGGTGCAAGTAGTATAACAGAATTGATCTGGGAACAGTGACCTTAGGTAATGACGCAGGGAGGAAAAACTGTAAAGGAACCAGGTGAACTAATCAGATGAGATACAGAACAGCGTAGGCATTGTCGAAGCAGGGAGGCTAAGTGAGGCACCTAAGTAACAAAGGTAAGCTTTAAAGTAAAAAAAAAGCTACAGATACTAACTGTGGATGTTTTTTTCTCTTCAGGCTTGCAGTGGGAAGATGACTTCGCAGCTTTGGAGTGCAGTGGAACATCTGCCACAAATGGCTGGACAACTCAGCCCAGGGCAGAGGGTCGCTCTCTCTCCCAAATGAGCCTTTTCCTCACCTATTTCACAGAGTCAGACCTTAACCTGTGACATAAAACGTGAGTGATACATATCATAACTCATGTTATGTCCCTCTATCCTCATGGGGACGGATGACGTCATACACTCTCTGCTTTGTTGTAAAAAAATATAAATATAAACAATATAACCGCGGATGTCTGGGGGACAGTGAGAGAATGAAGCAGAATGATGAAATGGGGGTCCCTATGTCCTCCAGAAGTCTAAGCCTATAGCAGCATAACTATAGAGATAGCTCAGGATAACCTGAGCCACTCTAACTAGAAAGCTTTATCAAAAAGGAAAGTTTTAAGTCTAGCCTTAAAAGTAGGCAGGGGGTGTCTGCCTCACGGACTAAAACTGGTAGTTGGTTCCACAGGAGAGGAGCCTGAGAACTAAAAAGATCTGCCTCCCATTCTACTTTAGAAATTCTAGAAACCACTAGTAAACCTGCAGATTGAGAGCGAAGTGCTCTGTTAGGAACATAAGGAACAATCAGATCTCTGATATCAGATGGAGCTTGGCCATTTAAGGCTTTATATGTGAGAAGGAGGATTTTAAATTCTATTCTGGATTTAACAGGAAGCCAATGAAGAGAAGCCAGGATAGGCGAGATATGATCTCTCTTTTAATTTTCATTTAGAACTCTGGCTGCAGCATTTTGGATCAGCTGAAGGCTTTTTTTAACTACAGTTTGTGGACTAATTCTGATAGTAAAGAATTACAATAGTCCAGCCTTGAAGTAACAAATGCATGGACTAGTTTCTCAGCATCACCCCTGGACAGGAGATTTCTAATTTTGCAATATTCTGCAGATGAAAGAAGGAAATCTAAAAACCTCTTTGATATATAATTTAAATGAAAGGTCCTGATCAAAAACCAACACCAAGATTTTTTACTTTATTATCTGAAATCAGTTTAAAACCATCCAAATGAAGTGACTGGCTAATCAGTTTCTTTTTCAGAGACTCTGGTCCAAAGACTAGTTCTGTTTAGAAAATATAAAATAGGGAAGATAACCCACACATACAGTCTGACCTCTGCTGTGTTTGATGACTTAGTGGGCAAAGCAGCCTCTCTATCCAGACATCTCCCTTAAGCTGAAGGCCATCCAATTGTCACCATGGCCTAATGTGACATCCACTGCTGTTTTTCTTTCAGATGGCCAGCCTTGGCCTAATGGAAAAACTGAGTAATCATCCAGATCTCTGTTCCTTTACCTGCGGCTCCTCCTCCCCTCCCTCCCATTTGATGAGTCAGGGATTTCAACAGCTGTTTTCCCCCTCTTTGTTCCGAACCATGACATCACAGCCACGTAGAGCTGCTGCACAGTGCATTTAGCTTTCACTGCTGTAATGAGGACAAGAGCAGGAGGCGTTCACTAGGATGTAGTTGCATAACAGATCTGGTGTCTTTCCAGCTCCTAATTACACTTTGAAGTCAATGCTGTATCGAACACACAATCTGTTTCCAAATGAATGTCAAGCCAGTCGTATAAACAGTTTGTTTAAGCATAAAAATGTCATGCCTGTGAAAGCCTGATAGCTTGCCTCATCGCCGAAGTGCGTTCTTCAGTTTAGAATTTATCAGCTGCTGCGGGAAAACAAACAGTGTAGGCCTCAAAGCCGATGCAAGCAGAAACTAAGCCAACTAAAACAGCAACAGTGTTTCCACAGTGTTGGTGAGGTTTGGTTGATTAGATACAGCGTCCTTGAAGAGGGAAGGAAAACCGTTAGCACCCCTCAGCAATCTGTAGGAAATCAACATATTTCCACATTTCATCATAGCAAGAAACATGAATCTCACAAATTTTTCAAAATACAAACTCAAAATGATTCCAGTTTTAATATCGGAAAACAGTTTCTACGGATCTCTCCAACTTTATTGTGTAAACAGATGTCTGTTCCCACAATCTGAGCAGTCCTTGTGCACATACCAGCACCCCCCTTAGCCAGCCCACACTCATACACATGTTCAAAGTTTGTTCAAGGGCCAAAAGCCAAAAGCTGCTATTTGTTTCTGAGATGGGAGAGCCACAGCTGTTATCTCACATATGCAGCCATAATGTACTAATGATGTTAACCTCCATTCATAAAATACACACATGAAATTACTTTACACCTTTGGTAGTTTCCAGCTTTCCTAAACATTCATAGATTTTGAAACTTGGAAGTCATTTTTGCCCCTTTTTGTTTTAAAAAAAATCTCTACATGACAATTATCATAATATTATTCCAAAAATAACTTTGCACAAAGATTTATTATGAGTCTAATTTCCTTATGGCCTTTTCATTTATAGTTTTAGTTGTTATTTTGACAGGTTGGATCAATCCAAACTACATTTAGACTTTGACAGATTTTATTTTGTAATTTGTTTTATTATTTTATTTATTTTGTTTAGTACAACTCTCTAGAATTTTTTATTTTTTAAAGTGCAACCTTGATAAAGGCAAGCAGCAGTGATGAAAACACTGGGAACACTACATCTACACACAGGGCCTGATTGTGAAATGTTCCAAATACTGGGGATTTAATTGCATTTGCAATTTTATTTTTAAAAGATGGAAAAAGTAGGCGTGTTGAGGCATTCTAGAAGGATCGGGGTTGAGTCAAGAAGTGCTAACTGGTTGGGTTCTACCCCATAAAATGAGCAATTTGAATGTTTTACAGGAATATTAAGAGTGGACCCAAAAGAATGATGAGGTTCAAAGTCATGCATTTGGAGATAATAATGATAATTATAAAAAAGAATGTAATAATAACACTCAGAGTGCAGCTTGCATAGGTAACCTATCTCAAAGTAAGGCATAAATAAAACTTAAAGACGATTTGAATAACCAGGATTCGTCCAGAGTTATGTTTTAAATGGAGGGAGGAAAAACAGCATTGTGCCGATGAGCAACACGTCCCCCATTATCTCTTTGCGGGTTTATTTCTTAGTAACATGCCACAATATTTAAGTTAAGCCTTTTTTTTGTTTACCCATTGGTTTCATTTTTCTACCATGCTGCTGAATTAATTATTGACATGATTTTACTTTTGTTATTTCTTATGGTTTGAATATGTTTCAATGCACACAGAATAACCCTCCATCCATCTTCTGCCAACGTGGCAATAATAGCTTTGCATACTGTATGGTGTTTATATTTGGAGATCCTCCACGGTTTTGTCGATAGAATATCATCTGCATTTTGATGAACACAGAAACGTAAAAAAAAAGGTTTGCATACGTTTTCTGCTGAACCGCAAACTCAAATCACCTTGCACCTTCTTTGAATATCTGCTCTGGGAGTACAAACAGGTTTGAACCTTTTTTTAATACATGCAAACCTTCTGATGACGAGGTCTGTAATGGTTGTAATATATACATATACTGCTTGTTTTATTTAGAATCTTACTGAGTGGATTTTAACTTGATTACTATTTGGCTTCTATTAAAAAGCTTGGCTAACTTTTCTGGACAAAAAGGGTAGAGTTGGTAGGATAGACTCAGTAAAAACTTTTATACTTTTGCAAAATTCTATGTACACACCAATACTGCTTGCAGAAGGTCACTATGGGTCTCTGGGAGCCAAAAATGGAGTTAAGTCGACTATCCCTATGGCATTGGCTGAACAACTGGCCGCATTTCTCTTTTCTTAATTTGTACTTTGCTAGCAGCCTCAACCTTTAGTGCTTCTACTTTCAGTAAAGCATTCACAGCCGGTGTTATGCTTTAAACCCTCAGATTTAGAACAGAAATGCTTCCTGTAGGAAAGGCCATAGATAAGGCCACTACTCACAGTCTTCCTCCAGACCGTAATCATTACCCTCTCTTGTTAGGTCAGAATGTTCTTTATCCACCACAGGCCTGTCATCATCCACAAATGTTTGTATTTAAATCAGTCTGATGTCCAAAAAAAAAGACAAAAAAACATTTCAGACTCTACTTGTTTACAAAGACTTTAGACTGTAGATTTTTCATGTTATTAGATTAGGTATTAGATTAACTCTTTTAAATAACTTTGCTTCATATCGGAACAAGGTATTGTAATTTACTTCTTTAAACTAGCTCACCGTTAAGCTTGTTGAACTTAGACACTTTCAGCTTCTCTGAATAAGAGCCCTTCCTCATTTACTCACTATACTCTGGGAAATACATGAGAATTACATTTTTTTTATAGGAAAAATAGCTAAAACTTCAAGATGGGATGAATGCTGAGTAGAACACCCTTTTAGTACATTAAACAGAAAGCTCTACATTTTTTGCATTTATCTAAATTTTTGCTTTTCTGACTTTTAAAACCATTACAAAATTTGATCTCTGCTAAAAAAGAAAAATGACAATTGCTCATTTAATAAAAAAAAAAAAGCTGATTTGCATGTTTGAATTTCTAATCTGCTGTCAGCTTTATGGAGAATCTAGATAATGAGCAGTTCTTGGGAAATTGTTCAGTTATTTTTAGCAAAGAGATTTGAGAATGAAAGACTTGATAAAGACTTTGAGACTTATTTGTAGGTTTACATGGTTTGCCAACTGATAGCAGTGTTGTCTTGGAACAAGAAGGTTGCGAGTTTGAATCCCAACCTGGGATTTACCTATCTCAGAATCTTTTCTCCATGCATGCATGAGTTTTTAATGGCCTGATTGACTTCAAAATAAAGTCCTGCAAAATGACTGTTTAAGAATTAAGAGGCATTACAAAGTTTTCTAATGATACTGCCACCTTTAGCCAAAACAAAGCACTGCAGCACTCTTCTGCTTGTACTTGTTGGTCAACCTCATACTTAAAGGTATTGTGGAGGATTTTAAAACATTTTTTGAAAAACTCAACCTTTCCACTTAAAAGAAATGGGCCTGAACAACCCTGTACCCGCTCCTGAGAGAGAATGCCTATTAAACGCATGCGAGAGCATGCACGAGGAGAAATGGGCTTGTGCACGCTCTCGCACGTGTTTAATGTTTAAAATTTGCTGTTCTCATAGCTCATATAAGCTTACTGTGCCTCAATGTCCACCCTAACCCCTAAATCCCTCAATCACTATATAGAGCAGGGACTATAATGTGGACTTTACAGCAAACTCCCTTAACTGACCGTTCAGACAGATGATCACTGCTTTTTGCTCTGATGGTCATGTAACTCCTCCTCCACTGCGCAGGGCCTGCTCCATCTTTGTTATTAGTCGCTGCTATCAGGAAGCGGCAGCCTATGGCTACAGTGGGCGTCTGTGACAGCAAATCCTTGCTCTCCTCGCAAAGCATACCGGGATACATCTGCCTCTTCTGAGGCCTTTCTTTTCTTCTCATGCACTTCATAGACACTTTTTCTCTTACGACCCTCGGCCATTTTCAAAGAACCACGGTGAGAAAGGTGAGCTTCAGTGACTTGCTGAAACCGTAGCTCACCACAGATATACGACTGAAAATGCACATGTGCAGAAAAACATAGCTAACAGGAAGAGCACGTAGGACGGCCTTACGTAAACATATCACCAGGATGATTGACAGTTAGGAAGGCCACTTGTTTAAAAGGTCCACCCAGAAATAAAAGATCGTCCTCTATACCTTTAACAAGGTTTGTTTTTTTTCTTAACTGGAGTTGCCATTGGTGCCGATCTCTTTTACATATCCACAAAATCCCTCTTGAATATAAACTTTGACTGATTGCTGGTCAGACCCATTTAATATGGATGTGCAAGACATCACATCCACCGAATAGTGCAGGAACTTCCAACCCAAATAAATTCAGGAAAGTAGGCTACAGGCTTATAGATGCATCGGCGCTAAGCCACTGAGGTGTCAGTTTGCTCTATTTTTAGGCTATTTTAAAGATATTTTTTCTGTAAAAACTTACATAATGTCGCTTTAAGGTCTCTAAGATGCCCTTAGATACGAATACATGTGTGCATGCTTGTTTTCCTGTGTATTTCTGTGTTGCCCTGCATTGATTAACTTGTAAACATCTTTGTTATCGCATCCATCCTACAAAGCATCTTCTGAGCAATCATCTCTATAAAGTTTGGATGTCTGCCATTTTTTATTTCCTCTCATCCCCTGTCTACAGACTCTTCAAAGTCACTCCCCAGAGCTCCAGTGACTCTTCCTATACTCCAAATTCAGTGTAACCATGGCCGATGTTACTCCCAGCAGAGACACTGCAGTCTCTGCACCTGATCTTTCTATTCAAACTTCTTTTAAATGTTACTACATTGTAATATGGTTACAGCTAATCTGAAGCCCGTAGCGTTTGTTTTCTGCCTTTAAAATGTTGTGTTTGATGGGTGGATCCGTCTAAGACAACACAAAGACACTCTGTAGGCACACAGGGTGGGGTCTTAGTAATCAGAAGGTGCCTTGCCTTAAAGTAAAGTTGAATTGCTTTTAAAGTATTCTCCAAACAGTAAACTTTAGGTGCTGAATGTTGCTTAACTGTTATTCTTTCCTATTTTGCAAAAATATTTTACTTTTGCAAAGGTTTATTTTTTGCAATTTCCCTTTGTTTTTGTCCTGTTTTAATGCAGAGTTTACACTGTTGCTGATGCCACCATACATCCACACTGCAGGACATTGTTTAAATACACACTCAGCGTCACTTGCAGAACTGATAGGGTGATTTTTTTTTGCTGGGTTTTATCTGCGCAAAAAGGAAGAGGTAATAATCCTAACTGCCAACAGCAGCCAGCAGGTGACACAGATAATGCTGGATTGACTCAGAAAACACATCTCTGAGTGGAAGGGAGTCAGATTAGGGATTACTTAAAATAGGTAATTGTTTGAATATTTTACCACATGATGCAGTTTGTTTGCTAAGACCTCTGGTAGTATTATGAATATACATCAGTTAACATTACAGCAAAATCTTTGGGAAGGCAACAGTAGTTTAAATAAGACCTTCCTCGGGGCTGGCAGGTGTAGCCTAGAAGACTGTATTCAAATGAGACCGTGGTGAAGAGGTTAACCACAATGGAAATTATGTTAACTGCTCGGCCCAACTAGCCTCTCTGCTGCTGAAAAGCTGAGCTGAGCTCTGCTCCAGGAGGATCTCCTCTACAGCTGCATGTTTTAAAGCAAAGTAGGTTGATTTCTGAAGTAATCGGGGTCATAGTCACACTGATATTCAAAACTATGGTTTACAGTTATACATTTTCTATTAAAAGTTCAATGGGAGGTAAAAATCTTCTTACAGCATTTAAGATTTGGCTCCATTGACAACATAAAAGGGTAATCGGTGGTGAATACTGAAATCACTCCCTTTTCACAGAAATTGCTGTAATACTAGGCTACTAAAATGTGGTTAATTACTTTATTTAGTTCTCATATTTTTATCTTTTTTTTGCCCTTTTATTATAGAACTTTATTTTATATATAAAATCAACCCTCTTGATTACAATAATGTACATGTTCATGCCTCTAAGCCTCGACAGACAATATAATGTTTTCTCTTTTGAGTATTTCTCTTTGTATTTCTTTTTGTCTTTTTCTGCTCTTTATGCTCATTTTTTAATTAACTTTCTCCTTCATGTGTGATTAATTCTATTCAATTCAGTTTATTTCTATAGCGCCAAATTCACAACACATGTCATCTCAAGGCACTTTACAGTTAAACCAGATCATACAGTCAAAATGATTCAAAGTTTTCTATCTAAGGAAAACCAGTTGATTGCATCGACTCATTGACTCAAATACAATCCCTCACACTAAGCATGCTTGTAGTGACAGTGGAGGAGGAGGAAAAACTCCCTTTGAACAGGAAGAAACACTCCAGCAGAACCAGGCTCAGTGTGAGCTGCCATCTGCTGAGGAGCCGACTGCGGTGCTACAGCAGAACAGTAGATCTGATCACAATCATTGCCTTTATTGGTTTCACTTTCATCATCCACCACAGTGTCCACCATGGCTTGGTGTCTAAACCGATTATAAATCAATGATATATAAATCAATTTAACTGTGTCAAAGGTCGCCCTTACATTGAGGTATGAACTCCTGCATGACAAGGTCTCTGTTCCTGCACCTCCTGGGATGTCGGATGTTAAAATACAGAAAATTGAATTTTTCTGAGGTTCTGAAGAGGAAATGAATGAGCTCCTTTTTTCATCCAGCTGTGCTTTCATGGGGAGCGGGTTACACATGTTATTGGAGTGAATATAAATACAGTGAGCAGCAGTTTTACAGGCGTGTAATAATGTAAGTGATGCTGTGTCATCGCTCAGCAGCAGCAGCAGCAGCAGCAGGCTGCCTGGTTTTAGCAGCCTGGAGTCGCTCTCTGATTGGCTGAGCAGAGCAACGTGTACCTCAGTCACTAACAGGTAGCAGCGCACATGTGGCAGTTTATCTCCGCGCGCGGTGACGCTCCGCGGCTCCTTCACTGACTTTCTGCTGCTGGTTTTTATGCCAGGAGTCCTTCTCCAAAGACGCAGAGCGGTAAGACCCTCAGTCCCTCTGCTTTTCTGCTTTTCTTGTTTCCTGCTGGCAGTAGGAGCCTTTCTGAGCTGCAGCTCCGCTCTGCCGTTAGATGTTCCAACTGTCTGAGGTTAGGCAAATAAGGAGCTGCACAGTGCTGGAACATAGCTGGGCTAAATTTTTTATTATTGTGCGCTTTTTTCCTCCTAAAACGCCGCTTCTGCTCCAATATTCCGTCGGGCCTTCAGGAGAATTTTCTTTCTGGACATTTTCCACTGTTTGTTTTAACATTTACTAAAACTTTTAGGGGTTCAAGATAAAAACAGACTGCTTAAAGTTTCAAATAATTTAGACGTTTGAATTTATCTTTGTTCCTTTAGTAAATAGTTAATAGAGTTGTGGTATCTGTTAATTTTGTTGAGCAGTTTTCTTTTTACATATATACATCTGTCAGTATGGAGTGAAATTTGTTCCATTATTGTAACACGTTTTTGTAAATGGAACCCCGCCCCCCCCAAAAAGAAAGAAGATGCAAGCTAGAAATTAAAATATGAAAAACTTCTTAATGAATAAAATTATTCTTGTTCTTTGGTTTTTAAAATAATATTTTTCAAATACTTTTTTTTATTATTATTTTCTGTTACAAATTTAAAATGTTTACATTTTATGTTTCCAAACATTTTTGTTCTCTAGACTGAGTTTCACAAAGTTCACACTTTTGAAATTAATATTTACGGATCAGATTATCTGCACTTATGTGGGCGGGGTTTCCTCCTGAGTCAGGAATGAAGACGCATTTCTATTGGTCTGTATCGAAGCTAGCATCAAATTTGTACTGTACTGGTCAAGGAGAGGTGTTTGTATCTGGCTTAAAGTGTTAAGAATCCAATTCATAAAACTCAATTTGAAAAAATAAAGTCTGTATGATTACAATTAAAAAATTTAAGTTTGGAAAAATAAAAGATCTGTGAAAAAAAGAAAAAGAAGCATTTTGATTAAGAAGTTTTTCAAAGTTTTATCTCTCCATTGCAAATGTGTTCTGTGTTTGTAACAAAAATGGCACAAAATTCACTCCGTATATGAGCCTGGACAGTTGATTGAGATATTTTCAGTATTGCAGATACATCATCAGTAAAACATCAAATTATATCATCTGTTAAAAAATATGACTACCTTCTTTTGTATTGCTTTCTGAGTTTTAAGAGGGCAAACCCTGCAAAATGTGTTCATAAGTAACATAAAAACATATTCTTATCCGTTTAAAAAAACTGGGTTTTGAATCTAAATTTATTAAACCAAACTGGTTGTAAATGCAAATTTAAATATTTCTTTTCTCTTTGTGTGGAAAAAGCTTCTGTTGGGGTAGTCGGACCAGCAGGGGTCCTAAGCAACCACCAGCTCTTTGTTACCTTAGTGCTGGCGACTCGCTCTATTTTTGTGAGCACAACCTTGAAAATGACATTATCTGAGAAGTGATGGGATAAAAGGTGCAACATCATGGAGTTTTCACACCGTCAGATCAGATACAGGAGCCTGCAGCCGTTTTAAGCTAGACATTGGTTGCAAGATGTGGGGATCCATTAATCAAACAGGTAGTGGCACCTGCTGATAATCTATGAAAAATTCACCAATGGGAGCCAAAAGTCTAGAAACAGAAGCCAGAAACACATTTCATGAGTTTGAGTCAGATATGTTGCTAACAAACTATTTGAAATCGAGGTTGAATTAAAATAACTGAAGACAAACTTTAAAAGCCTGGTTCAAGTAGCAAGTTACCTGTTTTGATATGACAAATTACTCTTTTAACAAATCATAATTAATTCTTGTTTTCAAGTAAATGTGTAGCTCTCCAAGTCACTGATTCACTGACACTGCATTTTAAAAACTCTTAGAAATATTAAGAATTAATCAAGAAAACATGTATTATAGGATATATGAGTTTTTGTGTTTTTCTGTTATGCTTAGAAATATTCCTATAAAAATCCCTCAGCTTGTATGGTTCTGCTGCTCAAGACTTTTTAGAGGGAAATAGTGTGATCAATAGAAATGATAAATCCAGGAATAGATTTAGGATAGAATTCAACTTTTTATTGTCATTTCACTGTCACAAGTACAAAGCAATGAAATGAACTCTCTACCTTTAACCCATCCCTTTGGAGAGCAGTGGGCTGCCATTGTGCGGCACCCGGGTAGCAGTGTGGGGTTAAGGGTCTTGCTCAGGGACCCAGAGTGGCAGTCAGTGGGAGTGGGGCTCGAACTCAGAACCTCAGGATTCCAAGCTCTATGCTGTAACAACATGGCCGCCACTCCCCCTTAGATTGTAATTTAAGTGTTAAATGATTAAAAATATATTATAAATAGTAAAAAAAAAAACGGATGAATATTTATGCAAAATATGTTAAAATAACGGAATGTTAATGGTTGTAACTGGTCTGAAAATAAAAATATATTTTGAAGATTTGTATAAAAAAATCTTACAATCTTAATTTTGAATTAAAGAGTTCCGCCTTCCAGAGCATCATCAACCATCCTTTGGTGTTTTTACTAATGAGAACCATTGAACTGATGTCATAATTTGTCCTTTTTTCCATATTAAATAAATTCACTTCTTCTCTTCTCTTCCTGATTGTGCTTTGGGATTTTCTCTAGTTGGGAGACACTTTTTCTTGGAGGCTAAGAGGTTAAAGGAAGCAGCAGGATGAAGTCCAAAGGAAAGGCTGTGAGAAGCTCCAGGAGGCCCTGGTCTGATCCTGAGCCAGAGAACGAACCCGACACAGAGCCCGGCTCCAGTGAGCAGGAAGGATCAGAGGCTTCAGTTCGGATCGGCGGCTCCTGGAAAGGCTCTCTGAGGAGCGGGGACGGGAGGCGCCGTCAGGGAGGAGGAGGAACGGGTGGAGGAGGCGGGCGGCGGCGCAGGATGTACGGCACCAGCACCAAGGAGCGCAGCATCCGAAGGCTGGAGAGCAACGAGCGGGAGAGGCAGCGAATGCACAAACTGAACAACGCCTTTCAGGCCCTGCGGGAAGCCATCCCACACGTGAAGATGGACAAGAAGCTGTCCAAGATCGAGACTCTTACTCTGGCTAAGAACTACATCAAAGCTTTGACCACCATCATCCTGGACATGTCGGGGGCCTGCCTGCCCACTGAGGGGGGGCCCTCAGATGCCAGGCTGCTGCAGTGCTACCAGCAGCACCTGGAGGAGGAGGGGGAGGATGGCCTCACCCAGTACCTCACCCACATGAAGAGCTTTGGCCAGGAAAGCTAACAGACTGGAACTGTTTAGGGACCAAGACACACCCGCTCAATGGCCTTCCTCCTTAGAACTGACTGCTACCCTCAGTGCCTACAAATGTTTTATACCTCAACAACTTTTCCAGATTTCTCACCTTAAAACCAAACATTTATTTCATTGGGATCTTATGTGACAGACAATCGCAAAGCAGTGTACAGTTTTAAGACAGAAATGAAACATGGTTTCCAAGAGTTTTTGAAAGTAAAGAACTAAAAATATGGTGCATTTATTTCTGCCCCCTTTATTCCGATACCCCAAAATAAAACTTAAATTTCTTTAGAAATTTCAGCCATTGGAGAATCATAATGAACAATTCTAACTAGGAACTCAGCAGACAGATTAGGAAAACATTCTGTGGATAATTTACAGCAAGGTGATTTAATTAAAAAACACCCAAAGCTTTAACCATCCTATCAGGCTCTATGAGGCAATAAACAAACATTTAAAGAATCAGGCACAAATACATCAAGAAAAAAAAAGCCCTTGGTGAAAGAAAATCCATTAGAAACCCTGTTTACAAACTGTCACAAGAAATACGAGACAAAGCAAACGCGGAGGAAGGTTGTCAAAATAACCGCACCCTAAACAGTCCGTCCTCCGTTTAAAACCTTGAGGTGGTGCTATGATACAGTGGAAGGGCTTTTCTTAGCTAGAGACAAGACAATATAGTATATTTGATGGGGATGCATGGATCTAAACTGCAAAACAGACTAGTGAGGAGGTTAACCATCAGAGAAGATGGTGACTCCAAACATCCACCCAGACCTACACTAGAACGGTTTAGTGCAGGCATCCCCAAACTCGCAGGTTGCAGGTTTTAGAGGTTTCCTTGTTCCAGCACAGCTGATTTTAATTGAAAGCCGATACTTAACAGGCTCATGATAAATCAGCTGTGCTAAAGCAGAGAAACCTCTAAAACCTGCAGGACAGCTGCCCCCAGAGGACCGAGTTTGGGGATGCCTGGTTTAGAGCATGGATTAGAGGGAGTAGTCAAAATCCAACTCCAAATATGCAATTTATGACAAAACGTAAAATAAGGTTTTCACAGATCTGAGGTAGTTTGCAAGAAAACTATCTTCTTTTGTAAACTGTTTAAGACAGGATATTTTGAAAGACTTCTGGCTGTAGTTGCACCGAAACATGGTTGTAGAAAATGATCCCATTCTTATGTATAATATCATTGTAACTTTGTATTGTCTGTCACATTATTCTGAAGTTGTTGGAGGGATGAGAATATTTTTGAGATGCGCTGTAACCCCATAAAACATGCTTGAACATAATGAGCTGGTTGTCTAAAACATGTCGACCTGTAAAAGCATTCAGCAAACAGTGCTGAATGTGAAATGCTTGATGAGCAGAAGGACTCTCCCTTTTTCAAACTTTCTTTGCAGCTCAAAGGAACTTCTTCTCTTTTGTTGCTATCTTGCGATCTGTGTGCGTGCGTGTTCGTTTAGAAACTTGCTGAGTGTAAGCTCTGGTCATAACGGTCATATTCAGGAAGGATGGAGGAGGACAAGCAGCAGGTTTGAATATTGCAGCGTTGTTGCAAGAGACCTCATGTGACCCATGATAATCAATTACGATAAAGCTGAAAGGAATTTGCATCTTTTCCTGCAGCATTAGCGGCATTAGCTGTTTGGCTAGTGTCAACTCTTAAGTGTGTGTTGTTTTGGGTTTTTTTTCCTCCTGCATTTTAACTCATTCCCGGGTTTAAAAAAAAAAATGTGAAAAGATTGTTTGAGTAGTAGCTATAAAAATAAAACCTTTTATTTATTGACACCGACTTTTATTTTGGAGAATGCACAACTGGATCATGTTACACAATATGATTACTATTTACAGATAATGCTGCCGTTCAGCACACGATCAACATTTAAAGACGCTGCAGCAGTCAGACAGTGAATTGTTATGCAACCATTTTATAAGTTAATTTTCGTCTCATCAAACTCCTTAGCAACAGGAACAATCACTTCTATTACAACTTGTTATAGTACCTTATAACATTCACAAAACTATTTATATAACTGATTATATTTACAAGTAAATAAAGAAAACATGTTTACAACTGCTCAGTCATTGTCCAATCATCTGGCCAAAGGAAGTAGAAGACATGTAGATGCAACCACTCATAAGAAAGAGGAAGGTTTAGTTTAAACATTTAAAACACACTTTTTTTCCCCAAGTAATCCCCTTTTGTCCTGTTAATAAAGTTTAACAGTGCATTTGCACCACTATATCGTATTTGAAATAACATATTCATTGAAAGTGTTATTGACAGAAAGTCACCTGAAACCAGTTTGTGAATCTGTGTTGTCATGGTGACCTTTTATTAGCGCTCTGTTTTTTTAATGTTTCGTTTTCCAGGCCTTCGACGCCCAGAACTCCTCAGCTTTGCTGAGAAACGTGAAGTTTAACCTTTCCAAACGAGTCCTGCTCCTGGAATCATTTTTAAAATGAAGAAACTGCTTGGAACTGTTTACTTTATGGTGAAAAAAGAGAAGTTTTATCTCTGATGAACGGATGGCAGAAGTCACTGTGACATGGTTAAAGCGTTTTTTTTAAAAAGCTTTTCATATACAGTGGGTTTCAAATGTTTTCAGATGAGAAATAATCTCACATATATGTTATAAAACATATTATCTGTCCAATTTAGAAAACAAACATTTGTTAATTTGTATCTTTTAGCTGAAGCCTTATTTAGCAGAGATGTAACAATGGAACTTCTAAGTAGGATCAGGTCTGCAAGATAGATTTCTTTTCTTCTGAAACAAGATCATCAGTTAAAAAAGGTAGTGTCATCATCCCTCTGAGGTTATTTTACTGCACACATAAGAATGGTCATAATTATGAACAGCCCTGTGTTACCTAGAAAGCTGATTTTTTTTTTTATATATATAAATATAAAGGATTATTTCCTGAGAGGAAACAACCTTAAAAGCTAAATTCAACAGAAATAGAGAAAGTGAAGAAGTATTATATAATATAACACAAAACATTTCTTTTCTCTGAGGTGAACTGGTTTTAACACAAACAAATTAAAACACACCCGAAAATACTAAATCAAATTTGAAACAACTAAAAAAGACCCCGAGACCAACAGGCTTCCACAAATACTAACAAAATACAAACATCACTGACAAAGAAGAAAACATAGAATTTAAATCTCTAGTTTAAATTAGAGACTGCCTCAGACTCTCTGAATACTACAACCTGCTGGCATCTCCAAACCTGAAGGTTAGATCTCTTCTCCAAATAGTCTGCAGTTTGAGGGCTACATTAGGAGCTCATGGTGCTGCTGATCGCTGTGCTCCTGACCAGGAGGGGGCTGCAAGGGGCGGCTATGTCCTGGAGGAAAGACAGATGTGCGGTGGCTCCATGGAGTTTCCTCTTACTGTGATGTGGTCCCATCCACCCTAGAAAGAGACATAGAAACAACACTTACACAGTGTTGTATAAAGTACTGAAATGTCAGAGTCAAGTAAAAGTATAAGTACCTCTCCAAAATATGACTTTGGTAAAAGTCCAAGTCACTGACTGAAATGTTACTTGAGTAAAAGTCTTAAAGTATCTGAAATGTACTTAAGTGATAAGAATTACTGTAAAAATAGATGTACTCAAGTAATGTAGTGAAAAGTATAAGTAAAAAGTAGTGCAGTTTAAATGACTTTTTTTTTTTACATTTTTAGTAAACTTTGAAGGTTAAATTCATTTAAAATAATATAAACAACCAAGTGTAGGATAGATATAGACTGGCTTTGCAAAAAAGGCGAATCCTATTGGTGTTGATGAACAAGCCCAGGCAAGACCAGACTTTGTAGTCAGTAGGTGGGGTCAAAACACCTGCGTTTCTCTCATTCGTTTTTTTTTATTTAGTAACTAAACCAAACATTGAAAATGTATCGGAGTAAAAGTATGCAATTAAGTTTGTAAATGTAGTGAAGTAAAAGTGAAAGTTCTCAAAAAAATGTATACTCTTGGAAAGTATGAAGTACTCCAAAATATACTTAAGTACAGTAGTGAAGTATTTTTACTTTGTTACTATACAACACTGCACTTACAGCATCCTATGTGTTGTTGCCTAGCAGCAGGAAGGTTCTGGGTGCAAATCATGGTCTGGGGTCTTTCTGCACACAGTCTGCATGTTTTACCCATCTCTAAAATGTTAGTGGTTAGTGTTGCTTTCCTGTGTGCTGTCCAGAATTTGACCCGCTAACACAAAATAAGCAGCTATGATCAGTGGATGGATGCTAAATGGTCTTTATGAGGTCGTCCATTTTAAGTCAAAAAGTGTGACAAAAAAAGCTTCTAGAAAGTATTAAATCAGGGTAAAGGAAGGCTGATGCATACAAGAAGTCCTCAGAGAGTCATTAGTAAACATGTCTAAATATCGTGTATCTTCATCTTTCCATAATTATATATGTCTTTTTTTTATCAAATAAAATCCCATTAGTATTGCAGAGAATGAGGCTGACTAGTTTTACCCCAATGCCATAATCCCAGGATTGTCCCGTTGGCTCCATGGGTTGGACTCCGAGTCGATGGCACACTGTCCCGCAGCTCAGACTGTGGCTGCCCTGAACTTTGTCTGCTATGATCCAAACCTACAGCAAACAACAACAATCAATGCAGGAAACATCAAACAGGTACATGCTAACAACTACCAATTAGACGTAGACTGATATATTTGGCTGATATTAGTTTTTTTCTTGTATTGGTATCCGCTGCTACCTGCCATGCATTCGCCGATTCTTTAGTGCATTCAGCAGCCATGCCTTGAGATCACGTAAAGCGCTCCCTGCATCTGCTATCGATTGTTAATATTACTTTTATTTACTTTTTTTGTTTAAATCAGCCTTTTAGCATTACATATCATCTTGTCAGTTTCTATCATGTAAACAGAGGAAGGAAAAGCAACATTAGCATCAAGATTCCACCCCTCAAAAAAAACAGAACCACATATCGGGGGGGTCCGTTCTCAATAATAATCGGTATCAGTCTTTTAATAACAGAATCTCTCAATCTCTACAACAAGTGGAACACTTTTATTTAAGGATTTTAAAAAATTAAGTCTAAATGCCAACACGATGCACTGCGTTTCTCTTTTCTGGGTCTCCTGCTAAATGTCTGTAAAATGTTTGTGCTCACCTGATCCAAGGGGCCTACGGAGACTTTTCGCACATTGTTGGAGATGTGCTCCCAGGAGGAACCCTGAGGGTACCTGGGGGTCACCCCCTGCCTGTACCACAGGTTACCTACAGGAGAGAAGTTTAACAAAATCACTCAGGAGCTCCTTTAAAACCAGGCTGCTAGCCACACATGCAGAGGATTTACCATTTTCATCGACAGCATAAACTGATGTTCTGCCAACAGACACCTGCTTTAACTTCTGCTTCGCCGGCGTGGGGATGTGGTACCAACAATCGCCTGCAGATGGAGACACTGCACTTTTAGTTTTTAGGCATATTTTATGGTATTTAAGCTGCAGATTTTCAGACTCTGAACTTCTCCTGACCTGCTGGGTTCTGGGGTGAAACTGAACCCCGATAGAAGGCGGAACCGTCTCTGGCGATGGCCCAGACCTGGCTGCCAGCGCCGATAGAGATGGACTTGAAAGGCTGGTCTGTCCCAACATGAAGCCATGACGTTCCCTGAGGGACAGGGGAAAAAAGAAACACTTAAGACTGAATCCTAACTAAAGTATTCACACCCCTTAAACATTTTTAATATTGTTGTTATGACCTTAAATGGTTATTTTAGATTTTTTTTTATTACAGATCAACATAAAGAAATGCAGGATTGTTGAAATTAGGACATCCTGGGACATTTTGAAAATATCTATACTCATCCTTCTTCACTGGAAAAACGATCTAGAAATAAGTAAAACTTTCCTTAAATTAAGTGTATTTACCCTTAATTTGAGTAGGCAAATGTAGTTGCGAATAGAATGAGCATTTTTACTCTTAAAATAAGATAATTAGATAAAATGCACTTGAAACAGGACAATCCAATTGTGTTTTCTTATTACAAATGTAAATTGTCTTGTTCCATTGGCAAAATTTCTCTTTTTCTTCCTAAATCCAAGAACAAATACTACACTTATTTTAAGAAATAATTACTTATCTAGTTTTCGATTTTTTTCCAGTGTTTTACTCTGACAAAGATAATCCAGTGTGCCCAACAGCCACAAGAAGACAGTAGTTAAATAACTTTGGAGAAAAAACTGTGTCACAAAGAAATAGAAATAAATAACGATGTAGAGAGGCTTCAACAAGGGTTAGATTATGAAACAATCCCATTATGTGAATATTTTACAGATCACTGTTTATTCTGTTTACTTCGAGCCATGCAGGAGCAACAACAAACAGAAAGAACTTCTACAAAATATTTTGTTGGAGGTACAATCAAAATCCCTGCCAGAAACATGGAAGTGTCAGCGACATGATGGAACGGCCCTTTTTAAAGCAGGGAGGGATTTCTAAAGCAGGAATAATGAAGCTGCAGAGTCACTGAGAAACATAACAGGAACATACTGCCATGAAAAAACCCAATGTGTTAAATGTTCAGGTTTAGGTTTTAGATCGTTACCTCTGAAAGGTTTGATGAAGCAAATTTTAACTTTTTAGAATAAGTTCTTTAAAAACTTCTATAAATTTACTCTTCATGGAATGTTTTCTGAATGCATCCATTTTGGAAATACCTTTCTCATTCAGCTAGCCAGTAGTTCTAGCTAGAATCAAGGCTAGGATTACAACTTTTCTTTTTATAAAGTTTAGAGTGGCTCAGGTTATCCTGAGATATCTCTATAGTTATGCTGCTATAGGCTTAGACTGCTGGAGGACATACTGACCCCTTTTTCATCATCATTCTGCTTCATTCCATCTTTATTCTTCAGTATTTGTTATTCCAATCTAAAATGTTAGGCTCTCTCTGCTTTTTTTCTCATAGTAGCTTTCTTTTTGCCTCATATGTTCCTGTTTGGCTGTGACTCCATCCTGAGAGAGAAATATCAGCTGTGCTGCTGCTATCAACACCTTTGTTTGCAGATGTTGGAGCTTGGCCTGTTTTTCAGTGTAGTCCTGTTTCTCTGACTGTGACTGGCTGGATGTGCTCCCCTCATCCTCTGGTGTCATGGGAGCTGGCTCGAGTCCGATACCTCGGCTGTGCAGTTTCGGCCGAAGTGGGTCACCTGTGGGAGCTGGTTGACAGTTGGCCATTTGTATCTCTGCTTCTTCTGTATCTCTCTCAGCTTCTGTCTCCCCAGTCGGCCTCAGCGCATGGCCGCTCACATTGAGTCTGGTTCTGCTGGAGGTTCCTTCCTGTTTAAAGGAAGTTTTTACTCTCCACTGTCGCTACAAGCATGTTTGGTGTGAGATGATGGCTGTCAAGGCAATGAGTGGACCCATTGACCTCTACCCCATTAGTTTAATGTGCATGCCAGTTTACTATATAATCTAACAAAGTAACACCACAGTCACTGAACCCAGGTTTGTGCCTTTGAGCAGATAAATGAAAGGTGTCATAGAGGTGCTTGAAATGTCAGCTTGTATAACTCACAGCAGGTGTCAGCACTGTTACTCCCAGTCGACATAGGATGTCTCCTTTGTTGCTGATGGCCCACAGAGGAACTGTATCCACGCTGCTCTGAGCAGCACAAGGTAGGATTGTAACATCGCTCAGTGCGATTGGTGGAACTTCTTGCCAAGGTCCTGTTGTTGTTAATTTACATTTCCTATGGATTCAAGAAATAGTGATTGATTAGCAAAGTTTATGTTGAAATAAAATGAAAATATCTCTGGTTTTAATTAACCCTTCAGGACAGAATATACCCACTAACAACTAACTGTACCAAACAGCAGTGTGGAGTTTCTACAGATACCTGGACCATCGCCTGCGCCGGACAAAGTCCTTCATGGTTTTAGAGCCGTGATAAGACCTATCAGGAGACATGGAACAAGTTAAAGGACAGAAGAAAAAGGATATAAGTATAGCTTTTAAAAAAAAAAACCTACGCTGGAAAATCTGCAGCATACTGCCAGCCCTCTTTGTCTGTTCCCCCAGAGACGCTGTAGTCAATAACCCAGTCAGACACCTAGACACGGGAAAGAGAAGTGAAACACTGAATGCACCTGGAGTTGTGGGTTTACATTTTCTAGAAACCTAAGAATACCCAACTGTAGTTTTCACAGAGTACCAAAATGGAACAAAAAATATATGGTTAGCCATCAAACTGTGGAGCTATAGGACCCCGTCTGTCTGTGAGCTCAGCTTACCCATGTCCAATGAGGGGAAGGAGGCTTTGTACCAGTCTTTGTGCACTCATGTAACCCAGATGCATCACTCCACATGTAGCGGTCTGTTGGAAGTCCCCTAAAAGGAACACAAAAAAAACCAAGAAGAAATACTATCATTAGATATATGAAACCATTACGAGCTAAAGCATGACCCTGAAACATGTCCGTGTACAACACCTGTTGCTGTAGCCAGTTACTGGGTTCCACCTCTGGTTCTCAAAGATGTAAACACTCTTGATGTCAGTCTGTGTGTAAACATTATCTGTGCTGCTTGCCAACCCCTGGAAGAAGCCTCCCCCATATCCCCCGGTGTAGACCCAGGCAGTGTGGTCATAGCCGAGGCCCCATACTATCCCCAGGCTGTTGCACTCCACTAAACGCAGGTGGCCTCCAACCTGTCGCCAGAACCTGCACAAACAAAACATATAACCTAATGGGAAAGTCATATTTCCTTATGTTTCAGTCTGTTAAATACAGTAGTAGTCATTCAAAATTTCCCCACTTTCCTTGATGAGTCCTTGGATGGTCCCCTACAACTCCTTTTTAAACATCAATATTTGTACTAAAATATTTTTTCTGTCAAGATTTGTAGACATTAAGAGAATCTTCATCTCCTGGTCAGACCCTGTAATTCAGTGAAAGGGTGGAGTCAGAGTAAAAAACTATGCAAGAGGGGGTCACTCCAGTGGCTGGAAGTTGGAGGGGATATCGCAGGGAGTTGGAGAGAAGTGGGCTGCCATTCGGCTGGCGTTTGACGGGGAAGGGCCATTTTGAATGGCTGCTACTGTAATTTAGCAATCTGTTATTAGTCATGTACTCTGGCTTTCAAAATTTCTACACCAGTAGCTGGAAATGGTTGCATATAAAGGTCTTCCAACTAAATAATTGCACAACATTAACCTACTATATTTTATTATTTCTGTTTTACATTTTATTTTTGTTTTGGCTGTTAGAATAATAACCATAATCAGACCACATGGTCGGAGGAATTAGTTTTTTTTTATGAATTAACAAGGATCCAGTGGAACTGAGTTTGTAATGTCCAGCAGAGGTGTGAAAAATAGAGGAAAGATCCAAAGTCAAGTGTAAAATAAGAGCAAAAAATCTAATAGAATAGAAAATCCCTTCATTGTCCCACAATGGGGAAATTCTGGTGTTACAGCAGCAAAAAGATTATAGAAAACGGTCAAATGTGGACCTTAGAAGAGTGCATAAAATAATAGTGAAAAGTTAAATAATAAAAAAATATATATAAGGTACTGTACTGTAGAGTTTTTTTTAACAATATAACCAGAGATGTGCAAAATGATAGCAGCATGTTTTTTTAACTAAGATAGAAACTACAAAATCAGCCTGAATGGAACAACTGATTGAGGTTGTTGGGAACAGCGATTGTTATAAAGTCTTCCAGCTGCTGGGAGGAAGGATCTGTGATAACGCTCCCTGGTGCATTTAAGCTGCAGCAGTCTGTCACTGAAGGAGCTGTCCAGTTCAGCACCAGCTTCATGCTTGAGGTAGGAGACACTATCCAATAGGGGTGGGTATTGCCAAAGAAGTCACTTTATTCGATTCAGTATCACGATTCACAGGCCACGCATCGCGATTCTATCACGATGCATCACGATACTTGAATTATTACGATGCATTGCAATATTTTCTCCTCCATGTTTTGTTTTTTTAATGACTCCGGCGCAGTATCGCTACGTCGAAATGTGCTTTAGACACAATGCAGTGTGAAGTGCAACACATCCGCGCATAGGCGACATCTACTGGACTGGAAGTTGTATTACACTTGTTTTTGGCTGATGTTAGCGTCAAACATTCATGCAATTTTATTTATTAATTTTTTTATTAATAATCGATACTTGTCAAAGAATCGATGCAGTAGATCACTTAAAATTAGAATCCACGATGCATCATCATTACGATTATTTTGCACACCCCTACTATCCAACAGAGATGTTCATGTTTTGATGCTACATCTCTATCAGTGAAGTAAGCAGTGGCCTACGCCGACATGGATATGGGCCAATCATAAATCAGGTGTCAAACTCAAGTCCCATGGGACAAATTATTTTTTTCCAGCTTTTATTTTCATTACACTGTCACAAGTACAGAGCAATGAAATGAACTCTCTGCATTTAACCCATCCCCCTGCGGAGCAGTGGGCTGCCATTGTGCGGGGAGCAGTGTGAGGTTAAGGGTGTGTGCTCAGGGACCCAGAGTGGCAGTCTGTGGGAGTGGGGATTGAATGCAGAACCTCTGGATTCCAAGCAAAATGCCCTAACCACTAGGCCACGCTCTTCGAGAGACAAAGAAAGGTGTATTGTGTCATAATGTAGAAGCTGTGAACGAAGTGGCTAAAATCAACTCTTTTTAAAGACCTGATGATGCTGAATGAGCCTGATACAGCAATGAGTTTGGCCCCGCTGTCCTAACTAAAGCTGAAATAAAGTACTCTGAGTAATCCTGATTAACTGATCATTAAAAATAATTATCAACTAATTTGTTAATCAAATGACTAATGTTACATAGACTTTAAAACATGTCTTGTTTTAATGGTTACCAACATCTTCAGTCTAAATAAAACTTCTTAAACTTCTTAACTTTCATATGAAGACGTTTTATATAGGGTTGCTCCTTCATGGAGCCAAAGTCTCCTTCTCCATACTAACTGTAAATCTTAGTTTCACTCTTTTTAAAATAAGTATCTGTAAACATGGACGAATCAACTGCAGGTCACAGAGTTGCTACTGTTTTCCTTCCATATTCTGTTGATGTTGATGCATGCAGAGTCCTAAAAACTGGGAATGTGTTTTAATTCTTAACTAAACACCAAAGTTTGAAAGCAGCAGAGGGGATTTCTTACATTTGATCACAGGGTGTGGGGTAAGGCATGGCTTCGAGCGCGGAGGACGGCTCACTGACGAAGATGTCCCCTTTACAAGTGATGGACCAGATTGCCTGCTTGGATGGAGGACCCTGGATTCCTCTGGCATCACAGCAAGAAACACTCAGCAAAGCCAGCTGGAAAACAGACAGAAATAAAGAACAGGCTGTGAGCAACAGAAACAATGATGCAGATTCACTGAAAGCAGCAGCATTAGATCGCAAGGTTAAAGCAACATTTGCTCACTCACCATTTTTCTATCTAGTAGTGGAAAACAGATAAAATAGACAAAAAAGTGTTTAAATCCATTAGGCCTGCTGCTGATCAGTAATTGCTTTAATAATTATGGTCAGAATTTATTTGGGAAATAAAAGCAGAAGCATAGAAACTTCATAGAATTAATTCAATCTTCACAGACAGAAAAAGTATAATTTCCCATTTCAGTTAATTCACTTGGTACCCGACATGAAGGTCGGATTTTCCTGCCCTCCTGGCTCACCTATAATTACAGCTTAAGGCAAATAAAACGTAAAAATAACTAGTAGTTATTCTTCATTTCTGACCATTTTTCTTACATTTATTATTTCTTCTCATTAAAATCACCCCTCAAGCAGACTAGGTGATGCTGAATATCTAGAACTGGCCTCTCTGATCTTACCTGACTCCACCAGATGGATTTGCTCCGCATATCCATCTGGAACCTTCCACTTTAAATACTTGGGAAGGCTGAAAATACTGGTTAGCCACTGATTGGCTATGTTGGTGATAGACGGGCCAAAATAAACCAATCAGATCAACGAAGCATATGGCGTATCCTAACAGAAGCGGCGATCGACCAAGAGGAGTCAATTGATAGATCAAACTCTTGCGCGAAACCAGTCGGAGAAGAGCAAAACATCTTTTTCCTTTGAGAAAAGCCTCCAGAGCAGTGTTTTGCTCTTCTTTCAGTGAAGAAAATACTCTGTAATTCCGATAAAACTTTGCTTGATAGCCACGCTAACGCCCAGCTTCATCGGCTGAAGCCGCTCATGTTCTTTAGACTGAACTGTGGCGCCTCGTTTGCGTCACACCTCAACCGCCCTCAAAGCCAACGCTGATTGGGCGTTTGTTTGGTGAACGGCTCCAAATTTTCACTTTAACCAGAGTCTCCAGACTGATCTGCGAGTGAAACCTTGAAAGCTCGCTGAGATCAGGATGAGTGCTCACGAGCCTACCTCCGACCATCAACTATGGCCACAACAATTTGCTAAAATAATTTGCTGTTTATAAGGAACTAAAACGGCTTGATAAGTAATATGTATATAAATGTATCTTTTATGACTTTTGTTTTCTTCCAATTTGCTCTTGCAGTAGTGGGGAAGTAATAAATAATTGATAATAATAATAACTGAGCTTTATCGACCTCACGCTGGAGAGATGTATCTCTGCATTTAACCCGACCCATTAGGGAGCAGTGGGCTGCCATTGTGCGGCGCCCGGGTAGCAGTGTGGGGTTACGTTTCTTGCTCAGGGACCCAGAGTAGCAGTCTGTGGGGATCCAACCAGGCATTTGCAACCTTCTCAGAACACAAGCGCACTGCTCTAATCACTAGGCCAACACTACACAATTGTAACCTTCCTCTCCTATTCCTACAAAATGGTTTGGCCACGGATGTATCTTCTATTTTATAAAGTTGTTCAGGAATAAAGATCCTCGATGCGCTACAGGTAAGAGCAGATGAGCGCGCACTGAGCTCTGGGTCGGGCTCCATCACTTTGATGGAGACACGTCACCTGAGGAACACGCCTCACTCTTAACTACAGACAACCTGCTTTGTGACTGCTCTGATGGTCCTGCTGCCAGAAACCTGCTGTTTATCTGCACTAGATGAAGGTGAAATTTGGGCAATCCAACAGATATCATTTAGAGGCTCTGCTGTTTCCAACTTTTTTTTTTTCCTTTCAGTAACAGTAACAGACAGAGTTTGGACTTCCAATCTTTACTGTTGCTCCAAAAAGCTAATTCTCCAATCGCTGAGCAAAAGGCCACCCCATGGTGGTTCCAATCCTTAATTACCAGTAAGAAATTCTACCTTAAAAAAGTAATTGAATTGAATGTTTTTATTTTACTTTACAATAACATACATTGTTATTTTAAATGGCAGCATCTCTTTAACTGTAAAGTGTTTTGGTCACCTTAGTTGGTTGTTGTAAAGCACTTTATAATTCAACCAATAATCTTTAGCAACACTTTTATTTATTTTAATTTATAATTGAACATTAAATTAACATCTAGGCACAAACTCAAAGGCCTACTGCAAAAGTTGCTTTTCCCACATTTTACAACAAAAATAAAGAGTTAGATGAAATTTTACACGTTTAGATAACCAACTACTTAAGCAGTAGAAGGCCAGGAAACTCAGTCAATATAGTTTAATATTATAAACACCTTGGTTTCATTAACTAAATTCTTGTCCTTCAATCATCAGTTTTTCAGGTTTACACAACAAATAATAGTTGTCCAGCCCAAAAAGAAAGGTGCTTTTCCTTTTACAGTAAAAGGAACATCTCCAGTCAGAGCAAACTTTCATTTTCATAAGATAGATACCAACTTGCTGATCATCTTGATAAACAACACAGGAGCCCGAGTTTTTGGAACTTTGAGTTACATTTTACATGGCTAATTCTTATCCATTCACGATAGCATTGATTATTCAATATTGAATATTTATATAAATATTTCCTATGTAAACAGTAAATGAATAGGCTAATGATACAGTTCTGGGGGTCCCACATTATATAAATATGACAGATGTTGGTCATAATTCTGTTATTTTATTCTAGGCCTAGCCAAGGCTATCAGCTGGCCTGCCTGGCATTTGCCCGTTTGTTGGATTGAATGCCATCTCTGATCTTTCACTGTATCCAGTTCATGCTGTTTCTGTGAAGCATGAGTCATAAACGGCTGCCTTACTTTTTACCCTCGCCTCATGAGAACCATCTCATGGCAGAAAGGTCAGAGGTTATTCTGCTGTATTCAAATGCTGAAACAAACCCTTAATAAAGAGTAGACCCTGAATTGTTTGCTGTGATGCATGAATTACGGCCGCCATCTTGCCATCATGCCTCAGCTCTGTGTGGCATGCTTCTGTACAAACCAGGCTATTGACGTCAGACTCCAGGTATAAAGTGAAGTTAATTTATTATTTGTAATTTGTGATTAGAAATATTACTCTTGCTATTTATGTCCAACAGTGAAATATCAGCTTATGTTGGCTGTGATATTTGGTGCAGCTGTTCACCTTATCAATGAAGGTGCACCAAGATTTTGCTAGTATTTCTTAAAATAAGGTTGCACCACATTACCAAACTTTATCTTCCTGTCTGTCTTTCTATGAATCTATAATTCCTATTTATATCTATTTAAACAAGAATAGTAGTGTTAACAGCCCGATCCGGCGGGGGAGAATCTCAGTCTGGATAGACGTTTCTCCGTGGCTCTAGCTTGGCCCCACTGCGGCTTTACCTTTCTTATACCTCATCCTAAATACTTAGGTTAACCTGAGCTATTTTTTGCATTTTTGGCGTGATAGGCGTAGACTGCTGGAGAAAATAGGGATCCTTATTCATCATTATATTTCTATTCTCCCCATTGTGCAGTATTTGTTGAGTCCCATCTCTAAAGTTCTGCTTTCTCTGCTTTCTCTCATCATAGTAGCTTCATCTGATCTGTTCCTGTTTGGCTGTAAAATCAATCCTGGATAGAAATATTTTGTCTGCTTGGACTGCATTCATCCTTTTCCTTTTGTTTTGCAGATTGATTTTGGAGCTTGAGCGTGTTTTCCAGTGTGTAGTCCTGTTTCTCTGACTGTGACTAACTGGATGTGCCTTCATCCTCTGACAGAAGAGCTGGCTCGGAGCTCGTCTGCTTTGGCACAATGGCTGTGTGTGGCTCCTAGGGCGGGGGTGCCTTTTACAGCTGCTTTCTGTATCTATGCTTCAGCATGCAGCTTCTGTCCTTTAGACACAGTAGATATCAACAGATGGCGAAAACCACACTGAGCCTGGTTTCGCGCTGGGAGTTTGCTACAAAGGTTTTTCCCTCACTGTCGCTACAAAGCATGCTTGGTGTGAGGATTGCTGAAGAGTCAAATGAGTCGATGCAATCAACTGGTTTTCCTAAGATATAAATCTTTGATTTCAAATGGGCTGGATGATCTGGTTGAACTGTAAAGTGCCTTGAGGAATGACATAATGTTGGCGATTGGCTGCTGCAAGCCAGGCTGATTGGGGTATGCAGTGTGAACTAACATTTTACATTTTATCTTTAATTACATCATTGCATTAATAAAAGGTTAGAAAATAAGCATTTAGTTGTGGATTTAGCTTTATACACACCCAATCGTACATCTCCAGCTCTGTGGCAGCCGCCAATCTAATCGGCCATCTCTGTTTGGTACGTTCAGGGGTGTAGACGGCAAAAGTGTGTTTGGAGTCATTGAGCACAGGAACCAGGATTGTGACTTCATTAATGAAGGCATGAAGGTACTAAAATAAGACAGAGTAAGGAGAAAAAAAAAACAGCTTCTGAGTTTTATGTCAGTGTTTAGACAAAGAATAACGGATTCCAGCGAAGAATTTACGCTCCTCAAATAGTCTATAAGCATATGTGGAAAACTGATTATAAATGAGACGTTCTATAAATGCATAACCCCCATTTACACGAAAAGATCCTTACCTTCTTCTCGTCATGGTAATTGTAATAAACAAATAAAATTCCATCCTTGTTGCCATCAGCTCCTGAAAACTGCTCGAGTGCGAAGTGAACATCGACCCACTTATGCGGCTTCCAGTCTCTCCACCACTGCATGGCTCCTTTTTTCACCCACACCGACTGCAAAAACAGTTCAAGTCAAAACAGAAAAAAAGGCCACAGCAGAAAACACTGCGTGATCTTTACAGCATTTACTTTTTCAATGGCTTGTTCATAATGTCTGAAATCGTCCATCTCTCTCTTGGAGCGTTCCCTGAGCTGTTGGAAGATTTGTTTCCTCCAAGCTGCCGTCTGAGCAGGAGACACCGACAGACTCATGGACTGAACCGACTGCAGCACAGCTGGTGGAAGACAAGTAAAGAAACATAAGTTGAAAACCTTACAGGATGTCACAGGTTTGCACATATTGATTACAGGCATAAACGTCAACACTGGGTTTCTAAAATGTGCTTTTAAATCATCCTGCTTCACTGGGTAGAATAATCAGTTTAAATTTGTCATAGAGATTCGATCCTAGATAAGGACCAAAGTCATATGTACAGGTTTAATTATATACAAGCATCCACTATTAATGGGCTCAGGTATCATAAACTAGAAGCTACTGGACACCAGTTTAATCGTCCCCAGTAAAGCAATTTCTGTATTATTATAAAGGGAAGAAAGAAACATTTGCTTAAAAATGGCAAGCTAACTCAGAACTCATCTGCCTGGCTGAGTGTTTGCTGGACAGGGCCCCCTGTGAAGCAGGTTGAGAGTTGCTTTTTGTATCTATGCTTCTTTTCTATGCGTCTGCTTCTGTCTCCTTGAACCCCCAGTGAAGCACTCAGCAGATGGCCGGCTCACACTTTCAGCCTGTATGGTTCTGCTGGAGGTTTCTTCCTGTTCAAAGCGCGAGTTTTTCTTCTCCACTGTCTCTACAAGCATGCTTAGTTTGACGGAGTGCCTTTGAGTCAATGAGTCGATGCAATCAGCTGGTTTTCCTCAGACAGAAAACTTTTAATCAATCTGACTGGATGATCTAGTGAACTGTAAAGTGCCTTGAGATGACTTATAGAATATATAGATAATATAGAAATAAACTGAATTTAATTTAAATAAAAATGAGAAAAGCCAGAGGATTTATCCCACATTTGAGTAAATGAATGACTCTGTAAGATATATAGGACATAATCTATAGAGATGGGACAGGAAAAAACATCTTCAAGAAGTTTGATCCCATTAAAAAAATTAAAACAGTCCATTTAGAGACCATGGTTGACCTCAGTAGAGGAACTGATGTAACAAATGTTTAAATAGAGGATTGGTTTGTGTGATTCTATGAAAAGTGTCTTTGCTCAGAATCTAAAGAGACAACAATATAGAAATTTGAATCGTGGAAAGTGCATCTAAATAAAAGTAGGGTTAGAAAATTAATTCGAAATGATCCGTCTAAAAATCACAAAAACCAGCAGCAGCTGTTAAAACTACTTAAATATGTGAAATAATATACCTATACCTGATACCTGATAGTGGTTTCAAATGCAGAGAGTTCCATTGGTATCAACAAAAATAAAGACATTTTATTTCTCAATGCACCTACACCGATACCCAACAGATCTGGAAATGAAAGCCCATCAGTTTAGATTCATAGACTTTGCAGCGTTAGAAGCTAAAGACGGTTAATAAGCTCATAGCTGGATCAAAACTGAGTAATGCTCGGATCAATGCAATGGAAAGAATAACCGATCTTCTTAAAAATAAACTTGTTTTTGGAAAGCTGTGATATTAGACTTATCCTAGAGGACATTTAAACCTTCCCAGATATATTTTCACATATTTGTTTCTGTATTTTAGTTTTGCTTTAAAATATTCAGTATGTGTATCTTATTCTGTTGGGATGGGACTTTAATATATATACCAAAAGTACTGCTGGTTACTGTAAAGATATTTAGAGCCAAACTTTTGTGAAGAATAGTTTCATGAGGAAAATATTGATCATGTTTAGCTAAACTTCCAAAGCAAATGAAAAAGCTGAGGCCTACACCAAGTTTCAATCATTGCTCTGGCAGTTTCATAGTTAGAGAGCTGAGACATTACAGAGGATAGTTGAAACTTTGATAGAGAAATTCAAGAAAACAATGATCCTAAACTGTGTTAAAACAGGTTCAAACATGCTAACTTTAGGCGTGTGGAATTTGCTGCAAAGCAAACTTTGTTTAAGCCAGAAGTTTGATACCGGTTCCACAACTTCACAAGGTTCCTCTGCAGCCTCCAACACTTACCCTAATACCAGTTTTTGGGGAGTTGTTTTTTTTGTTTGCACTGAGGAAATTAACTTAGCTTCTGTTTCGCATTACTGAAAATAATACTTTTAATGTGCACGCTAAGTGTATGTAAACTTCTTCCTCCTTTACGTCGTATTTTCTATTTATAGAATCTACTTTCTAATGAGCTGTTTGAAAATATAACCTACATGTGTTCAAAGAGCAGTTAAACCAGCTGAGCTGAGAGTGGCTGTCCACAGAGCAGCCTCCTCCGCTAACCCAGGCCCACAGAGGGTGCTCATCTGCCCCAAACTGGTCCTCCATGGTGAGGGTGTAGGTTGCCACTGATGACAAACTGCAGGAGTCAGCGCAGTCTGGAACGGCCCCCATCTGACCATGCTGGATCTGTGCCTCCTCCAGATCCACATTACTCCACTGGGGATCAGGACCTCCTGCCTGGGTGGAGGTCACAGCATCGACCTCTCCGTCACCAGGAGCGACCTCCTCCTCCAAGACAGCAGAGGAGGCTGATTCGGCATCTCCAGAGGTCTTCGCCGGTTTTCTGTCAGAGACGAGTTCAGAGATGAAGCTGTCGCTTGTAACCTTTGGGATGTGGGGCTTAAGCGGCTCCATGCAAAGTTCTGATGCCGCTTTCTGGGGGGCATCTACAAAATGGTCTTCATTAGGAAATGTGGCATTGCTCATGGCTCCATCCCCTGGTGGATTTTCTACATCTGATTCAGTATCACTCACGACTGACGGAGCTCGCACCTCGCCAGAGAAAAAACATCCAGCACTGCGGAGAACAAAGAGGAAAACAGAATTTTACCAACACTCCACAAACACTTTATTGCAATAAAACGTCGTTTGCATCCTTTAAGAGAGGGAACCCACTGCATGTTTTAGGATTTTCTCTGCCTCCAAACACCTGACTTCAATCAATGGGTGATTAAAAGCTGGAGATCCCTGCTGTGGGATGTCCTTACCTATGCAGACTGTTTGCACTAGTGCTGGAGTGGGATCGATCCTCATCTCTAGGAACATTGATGGCCTTCCAGGTTTTACCGCTGAGCTCACTGAAGGTGACACCCTGTCTGAAGTATACGGCTCGGTCCTCACAGCCAATCGCCCATACCTGAAACAGGGAAACAACCACAAAATGATGCAGTGAGGATGAGGGAGGATTCTAACAAGCATTTTGGTCCTTAAAACAAGCATTTGCTATTTTCTTTACATAGTAGAAAATAGTGCAGAATTGTTTGAGAACATTAGTGAAGAAACAACTTAAGTCATAAAGTCATAAATAAATCCTAAACATGAGGTTTAAACCTACAGATTTGAATAAATATTCATGTGTTAAAATTACCTTGTTAAAGTACAGCTTCAATCCATTATGACTTACAAATGTATGAGTCATTAAATCTGACTGAGCTCAAGCTTTTGTGCATAAAAATATGCACAAAAAAACTCGGAGATCCATATTATTTGAAAAAGATTTAAAATGATGCTTTCTTTTCCTTCGATTTCCCCATTATAACCCACTTCGTGTTGGTTTATTTATTCAAATACATCCATGATGATAGTTGTAAGGAGACAAAAGTTTTACAAGGATTCAATATAAAGCTGTTTTCTTCCACATATCAAATATACTGAATATGGATTCTTGAGTCACCTGGTCGTTCAGTCCCACGTTGATCATGATCATTTCTCCAACCATGCTGATCCATCCAGAACCACAGGGGTTATGAGAGTCCACACCCCGCCTGAACCACACCTAAGACAGCAAGGTGAAAATCGATTAGATTTTTTTAAAGCATTCATCAGCGACTTGCTTTTTTACTACTATTATTCATTTACATGTTATATTTTGGTTTTTGGAGCACTAGTGGCTTGTTAATGGAAAGTAGGCTGACAGGAAAGGGGGTATAAGGCAGGGGGAGAGACATGCGGCAAAGGACCAAGGGCCGGATTCAAACCCGGGTAGACTAGAGCCTCTGTACATGGGTCGTGCGCTACATGAAGCACGCGCCTTATTCCTTTTTAAACTTTTTTACAGATTTTACATTTTCAAATTTAGGGAGGTTCATTGTTCAAAAATAGGTTAAAGTATTGAATACTATTCCCAGTGCTCATTTTTTTGCCAAAGAACTTTAACCACATCTGAAAACATTAGATTAGATGAGCTTTATTGATCTCACAGCGGAGAAATTCACTAATTCACATTTGTTAGCCTAGTGGATAGAGCAGTGCACTTGTGCCCTGAGAAGGTTGCAAATGCCCGGTTCGATCCCTACAGCCTGCACTCTGGGTTCCTAAGCATGGCCCTTAACCCCACACTGCTCCCAGGGCGCCGCACAATGGCAGCCCACTGCACCCCAAGGGATGGGTTATAATGCAGAGAGTAAATTTCCCCAGTGTGAGACAATAAAGGGATTTACATTTGAAAAAACTGGTAAGTTGAAGGGTCTTTATAAGTTTATTACAATGTCATTGCATTAAGTAGAATTTCCATAAAAGTTCCAAAAATATCCACTGGATATTTTTGGAATGGATCCGCAGTGAGTCTTTATATGGACAAGGCCTTATATTGCTTGGAAACATGCAAATGGTAACCGATAAATGGGTCGTTTGGTTCCATTGTTAGCCTGTAATATCTGAAACCTGTCTATGTATGAAATAACCTTGTCTCTATACAGACTCAAACTCACTGCGGATCCAGACATTTGAATTGAGAAGCTTCCTGGAGAGAGGTGGAGAAACGCCTTGGAAACCAAGTCCAGTGGATTTTTTTTGAACTTTTACGGAATGACTATATGGACCTGGATGACTGAGAATCTTCATCAGCATTAAGTAGAAATATCTTTTTTATTTTCTTACTTTGTTGTCTTTGGTCAGAGCCCAGACTACATTCATCCCCACAGCTACATGTATAGCCCCCACCTCAGGGTTTGGAGACTCCACCACTGCCCAGGAAGTCCCTGACATACAGAGGAAACAGTGTTCTCAGACAAAAACCACTAAAAAGAATGCCACATGAGCAAAGTGCAGCTGGTACCTTTTGAGCAGTCCCGACCGATGCCCTCCCTGACCAGGAGTTGCCCTTCCCATAACACCGCCCAGACCAGGTCTCCAGGGCCGCAGCTAATCTGGACAACCTCCCCAGGAACAGGCACCTCCACCCATGCAGACCCCTCAGGATTGTGGTGAGAGATTTCCTCTCTGAACCACACCTAAATGGACAAAGAATCAGTGTTAAAAACAAAACAGTTCACTCATATTTATAAGCAGAACAGTTTGTCGACAACACTAGAAAATTAGGGACACATGCAGCTTTCTAATCTTCACAGGTTAAAATAAAACTGGTTTAGATACATAAATTCTGTGTTGTGAAAATGTTCTTCTTATTTAACAGGTGTTTTTTTATGTCTTTGGCCACATGGACCAGAGATGGGTAGATTTTATTTAGAGAGTTCTAGATTTAACAGTTATTAGGGATCAGATCTACCATGAACTAAAGAACTGCTGAAACCCTACTGGCACTTTCTACAGTGAAACTAGAGGGACGATCCCCATGCACAGAGCAAAGGAAGGGAATAGAGAGGAAGAAGGATGTTTACTTCCAAATTGTACATTTTCACAGCCAATTAACATGTAGATATTTAAAACATGGAAAAAACTGAGTGGTAAAACAGGATAGAGAAACACATTCAGGTGCTTAATTATTTCCAGAAGTTAGGTAATGATGTGACAATGTGTGCAGTGGAGAAAATAACAATAACTTCAAACTTTCACACACATTAATTTTTTTTTAATATCGATTCAAATGATCAAACCAGGACAGAACCACCTCTTATTTGCGTTCAATAATCAAACCATATCATTGATTCCAGGGGTAAAGTGGGTCTTTATTAGCTGCAGTGCGTTGATGTGAGCTGTACCTTTCCTTGGATGGAGACGGCCCACAGAGACAGCCGGCCCCTGGGCTCATCGCTGACCTCCCAGCCTCCACAGCTGATGTCGCTGAAGGGATCTGGTAGAGTTGTCTGCTGTGAGGGGATCTGTCACCACATAAACACAAATTAAAAAATGCAGGGTGCTGTTGAAGTGTTGATTGATTTATTGCTGTCTTATTTTGTTAAATGATTTAGATCTTCAATTAATAGTAGTTTTGGAGAAATCTCTTTCTCCAGATGTTTACCTGAACAAACACAAAAATATTAATGAGGATTTTATTCATTAAAGGGACAGTGTGTAGCTAATTTGGCTTTTTATACACAAAAAATGTTGATTTTTAGCTCTTATAAATACATTTTTCAACAAATTTAATTTATAATTATAAAAAATAAAAGTTGCCTTAGCTTAGAATGAAATATGTTGCATCACAATCTTATCTTGATTATGGTAGCAATAAGTGATAGGATTGCATAGTAAGGATTAATTAATTAATTTAAAGTTAATTAATCAATCAACTATTAATTGATAAGTAGCCTTTTTTGTCAGTTTTTCTTGATGTTCTTCAAGATTATCTTTTCATTAAAATATAGGCTTAAATATTTTATGATTAAATAAAGTGTTCCATCATTAGATTTAAATAATTTATTAAGCCAATTGTAATAAATGCTGAACAAGTAAACAAACTATTAAACTAGACATATTTAGAACATAGAACAAAATAGGAACCTATTAGCTTACTGAAAAAAGATGAATAAAATATTTGAAACAATTATGATTTCCATTATAGAGAGATGTAAAACTATTATTAAAGGACAGGGTACGTCACGCTGATATACCAACAGGCTATTTACCAGTTTGTTTAAAATACATTAATTCTCTTGCTTAAGGATGAGCAGCAGGTTTTAGAGTAAAAAAGTTGCCAGATCTTAGAAATAAACCTATCAGATAAAGATATATTACACTTTTGAAGACCTACAATAAATGTTGATGATGTTTTTAGAGCAAGAATGTAGCTTTGTTATCAATTTCTAATAAAAAAAACTTATCATCTATCATCTATCATCACTATCATCTGCCATTGATGACCAAGCTGGATCAGTAAACTGCAATGCATCATGGGAAATTGAGGGACGTTGCATTTTTTTAGGTGAGAAGTAGCTTTGTTGAACTCAAATATCTACTTGCTTGGTCATGATTTCACAAATTAAATAAAAAAAAAAGATCTCCAATATTTCCTAAAGCATTATTTTCCCCAAGATCAATTTTTTATTTTTTTAAACACCTGAGACCTAATAAGCTTCTAAAACTTTAAAGTGTGTCAAAATAAAGTAAAAACAGAAAGCATCTGAGTAGCAAACACTATTTCACAGAGCTTTAAATAAACATGACTTATTTAGTTAGTGTGAAACACACCCACCTTGGCCCAGGTGTCCATGGCTTTATATCGTCTGTAGCGGAGCCATCGCCTGCGGCGGACGCAGGAGTTCCACTTCTTGTCTTTGGTGTAGGTGGCAGGGAAATCCATGGCATATGTCCACCCCTGCAAACCAAACACTTTGATTGTTGATACCACAAAAACAAAAAGGCCAATAAATGAATCAAAGCGCTTACATCTTTCTCTGTGGGCTCTCCCTCATGGTTTTCATCTACATGCCAGTCTCCCTCCCACTCCCAGCTGCCAGAGGGGAGCTGGAAGCCGTCCAGGGGTCGATGCTCCAGACCTGAGATGTCACTCCACTGCCAGCGGTCACTTGGTAGCAAACGGTCGGAGAAACCATCAACGGGATTCCATCTCTATTCAAACACAGGCTAATATTGTTTTACTTTGGTATCCATCCGTCCATCCATCTATAGATCCATCCATCCCTTCATCCATCCATCCATCCATCCATCTATAGATCCATCCATCCCTTCATCCATCCATCCATCCATCCATCCCTCCATCCCTCCATCCATCCCTGAAGCAGGGCGGAGCTAAAGCGGTTCCCATGGCCACCTTGTTATGTGTTGTTTCCATGTGGATTGAATTTACCACCTAGCAGTTCCCCTTTAAACCACACAGTGGTAGCAGTTATACTTTCCAGTTGAATATCCTGTTATAACAACTCAACTTTAATATGTCAAACAAAACTGACATAAAAAATATAGTAATTAATTATTTACATCAATAAACTAACAATAACAATAACAAAGACAGAATATTCAGAACTAGTTTTGTGAATCATGGGGGAAAATGGAAGCTAAGACTCTCTTCCATGGTATTTAATAATATAATTACTGCTCAACTATTTAATATGTACGGTATATTATGCAGAACCATGAATGACTGGTTTAGACGGGATAGATGAATATAGTGAGTAATTTAGTCATGTAGTACCGGTAACAGCCACAAAATGTTTGTAATACCAGCAAACCAATCGGAGAGCAGATTTGCAGAGTTTATTCCAAATCTTTAGAATTGGAATCAAATTGATCCTTGAGATTTGAATTGATGAATAACTCTACAAAGAAGGATAAGAGTAAAATGCAGAAGCAGAGTTAAAATCTGCAAAGGTTGTTAATTATTACTGGTAATCAAGAGAGTTAAATACCCCCCGGGTGTTCCTGTCTCCTGTCAAACTGTGACATTGATTTACCAAGAATTAAAACATTCCTCAGAGATAATAAATAATAGCGACACGATGGCCAGATGAGCTCTATGGACTGAGATACAATCACTTTGGACACCATTAGTGAATAAATTGTGAGGATGGGGAATAAAGTATGAAATGATTGGAGCATAGACGGATCTACTGGGGTGGCATAGGGTGGTAAATGCTACCCTAAATGACAGCCTTGCCACCCCTGCTGACGAGGTGGCGAGGTTTATAAATTATGGATCATTTGAGAATTACGAACGCTAATTTCCAAATGTCGGATAGCCAAGGGATTTAGGGGCTGGGTTCCCTTCTGTCATCTCATAACAGAAATAGCTTCAAACAGGGACTATTGGATTGCTTCTGTTATTTAAGATGCTAAGGCCACCCTCCAGGAATTCGCGAAAGCTTCCTGGAGAGGTGGCAAAACGCCTTTCAAATCTTGGAAACCAAGTCCAGTGGATATTTTTTGAATTTTACGAATTCCATTGTTGCATTACAGTCCCTGTAGCAGAAGGGAAAGCTGGAGCGACTGAGACTGATTGTTTTGAAAACCGAATGGGGCAAACATGAGGGCAGGAGTGTTGTGGAGACGAGACACAAGGTCAAACAGGTCAAGATTGATTAACTATCTTATAGAGAAATGAAATCATAATGAAAAACTCAATGTTGCTAGCATAGCTGCGAATGCTGATTTTGAGATGATAAAAATCAGGTTGCAGAACGTGCTATTTCTCTAACTATGATATGATGTTAGTTAGGACGCCTCAGGCTCATAAAGACATATTTATGTTCAACCTTTGACAGAACAGAGACTATCAAGTTTGGTTGAACTCAAATCAAAAACGCACAAAGGCATTGGATCTGAATACATTTGTGAAGCCTCTTTGTTGAGCAACATGGAAAATCGCTGCATTCAGCTGTTATAGCCATGTTAACTTTATGTCATGCTCTCTGGTGAACCTTTACTTACACAGCTGCTGCATTTTGTTTTGGCACCTGAGTAGTATCTGATATTTCCTTTAATAAAACCAAAAAGTGTTAAAATTAAAGTAAAAAATGTGATACTGCTGTCATACTGCTTGATATGAAGCAGTATTGTTTCTTTTTTGTATATATAGTATGAAACTATCCAGAAATGACCCTCAGTATGAACCTACCTACTCACAAAATGTTTGTACTTTTTCAGACTGAAAAGCAAAATTTTATTTTTTTGTTGCTTCTTTTCAGATTTGTGGAGTTTTGATGTAACATACAGTACCTGCTCTTTTCGCTATTTTTATTGATAATAGCAGCTCTGATCTATCTACAGCATATATTTACATGCATGAAACGTCCCTTTCATGTTGCCTCAACTGCTGTATGTCAAGTTACTGAGGGAACAAATGTGGTAAATGTGTGTTCAGAGTAAACATTACATAGATGTCCAGTACCTTGTTCGGGTGCCTTTGACCCTTTTATTTCTACTGTGTAGTTCTGCTCACTTTAGTAGAGCTCAGTCCATAGATCTCATGATGGGGAACTGATGGGTAACAGCACCTGTGTCTTACCTTTTAATACCTTCCTGTGATATAATGCCCCCTCTAGAAGTAGTGTTGGCTTGCCATTCTTCTATCTCCTATTAGGTGAGATCTCATTGTACCATGTTTTTCTAATATGAACTGCGGTTTCACATGAAACACTTACTGTACATACTATTCTCACCAAACTGTGATAACTGTGATTAAATTCAGTGTAAAAAAATGCCACACGTTGCCACCCCTCAAAAATTCCTGCCCCCCTCTCGCCACCCCATAAATATTTTTCTAGATTTGCCCCTGATTGGAGCTTTTAGGAAATTCCTGAAAGATGAAACCATTAGAATTTCAGTAAAGTGTTCCTAATAAAGTGACCTGAACATGATTGGCTGACAAGCTAGGTTGACAATATCAAGACTTCTGGAGAAAATATTTTTTTGAAGAAGTCACAAAAACGGATAATTAAAATGATAAACCTGAATTCTTCAGTCTTATAAATGTAATTCTTACATGTTGAATTGAGATAATAATCAAAGCAGTGTTTATCTGACCTCCACAGACAGTATACCTCATAGTGTGGAGCTTTATATAGCTGGACCTTCTCCAAATTAAAGAAAATAACTTAGTTTTTACATTGCTGAGTCCCTCCTTGGTGGAAAAACAACATTTACCTGGTTTTCGTACGCGTCCTCTTGGTAGCGGATGGGCAGGTCAGACGCGTGGACGTTCAGGTAGATGCTGTTGTCACAGGCGATGCCCCAGCAGCACTGCTGAGCTGCCGTCACACGCTTGAACTCCATCTGGGCATGGCGGCACTGCTCCCACTGCTGTCCCGCAGTGGACAGGCTGTAGACGCGCCCGTGCACGTCCACCGCCCACAGCAGGGAGACCGGCATGGCGTCACCTGGAACCTGGAGACAAGCGGCGAGAAGATGGTAGTTTGCTGACTTCTGCTATGCTGCACTACAGCATCAGTCTGAACCAAGCTATAACATCTTTACATCCATGTGAAAACTGCAGGAGGGATAAAGCTCTGACATTTTATAAAGAAGTTACCCTGTTGAAAAAAGGGAACTTTGAATTTTCATTCTGAAACTTGTAATAAATAAAAAAGGGAAC
>JAGKQL010000008.1:32928620-32962585 GCA_018398635.1 Cyprinodon brontotheroides | reverse complement strand
CACACAGATGTCAGCATATACAGACTCATAAATGGAAAACCAGAGAGAAGAGTCGATATTTAAATGAAGGAAGTTATAGTCTGGAGGAACTTACTGGAGGCTCGTCTCCTGTTCCTACAACAAAGATGCTAAGATGCTGACTTTGATGTAGCCTTTAGCCCCAGAGCTGCAGTCATCTGGGTCATTCAACAGGAGCCATTTTCTCATCACACAGTGGCCTGAATAGTGACCACAGATATAATCAGGACACAAAACTCCCAAACATTCACCTGCCACTTGGTTCAGTACAGTATTTACTTTCAATTTGAGAACTACCTCAATTCTCTGTGGTAAAAGCCTATAAGCAAGATTCAGATCAGGAACCCATCTGAAACAATTCTCAGTGGTTTCAGTCCACATCTCAGTTCCTGCTAATTCTTGCTGCAAGGCTTCCATTCCATGACAAATGTGCTCAATTCGATTAAAATCTGGTGACTGTGGAGGCCAATGATGTATAATTAATTCATTGTCTTCTTTGGAAACCAGTTGGAGCCATGACTTTATCTTTAGCATAACACTGGAATGTGGAACATGAAATTGAGACTTGTCACACCAGGCAGCGTTTTGTGTGTAAAGTTGTTGTTCAGTTTTGGTCAATCTGAGGGATTTACTGCTTTGGCTTCCTGCATTCAGCTGATGAGTGAAAAACACGCGGTCATCATCCTCTGTTTATGGAAATTTGTTTCAAAGTTCATCTTGAATGAACGGATGCACCTAATAAAGAGCTGGCATATTGTGTTATTATTTATAGAGTCATGTTATGAGTTTATAAAAGGTATCCGGTATTACAGGCTAACAAAGAAACCAAATGACCCCAATTCCTAAGGGGGGGACCCATTCATCAGGTTCAATTTGCAACATGTTTCTAAGCCAAAACAAGGCTTCGCTTTTGGTCCACTCCTAACCCCTCAAATCCCCACATACTCCGGCCAGCGCCCGCCCCCGCTGCACTCCAGACCGCTTCTCATGAAAAGCAAAGCCTACAGCCTGCGCCAGTGGCTTCCAGACCGCCTCGCTTCTGAGTTCCTTGGAGATCGTAGAGAGCATGCGGAGTGGAACTAGGGTTTCCGTGAGAACATTAAAAAATAATTACAATTCATTATTTTATTTTTTTTAAATCAAGGCCTTAATTGGCACTAAAATTAATTAAATATTTATTTTTACTTATGGCATTTATAATTATTTAATAAAAAATGTTTATAAAAAACAATTTCGCTTCATATATATTATATCACACGATTAATTTGTGTGGAACTGATTATAAAGCCGTATGTTCGAAAGGAAGCTCTGTAGAATCTATTCTGAGAGGAATATATATATATATATATATATGCTATATATATATATATATATATATATATATATATATATATATATATATATATATATATATATATATATATATATATATATATATACACGATATTGTGTGTGTTTTACATACAAACATGAGTCATGGAACTGTTCAGCTTACAGCTCCTTCATATTTCATGTACACTAATAACTTTGTTGTACATGGGTCTTGATGATGGCATTAAAATCATTTCAAAAAGTTATTAAAATAGCATTAAATTAGAGTCACTCATTCCTGTGTGTGAACCCTGTGAGCTCTTAATTTAATATGACTCATTAAAAAAATCTCCACCATCATCCAGCATATGTTTCAGTTTCTGCCCAAATATTTTTTGTTGTTGATAGATTTTTGTAACGGGGATAACTTTCAGGAGAGAGCCTAATTCAAAACAGATTTTTTTGAATATGAACTTTTTTTGTTCTCTACTCCCACTCTCAGCACCTCTTCATTCATTTCCTGTAATAGGAGTCCTGTAAGAAGTTTCTTTTGAATCCGCATGTCTACGTGGACGGAGACGTGCAGAGGAGTAAGTGAGGAGGATGTGGAACAGCTCCCCGATGATTTACATGAAAGACAAGCGCTCCGCACGACGTACGTCAGCGGTGGCGGAGCCCTGACGGAGTATATGGAATCTGGGGGTAAAGCCTCGAACCCAACGCCATTTCTAACATTTTGAACTAAAAAAGCGTTCTGGATGGAAGCAAAATGCCTTCAGACTTTTTTGGAATTATTTTTCAGTACTTTGGTCTAAAATCATTTCAATAAACCTCATTAGCAACATCAGGACATTAATTCAAGAGGAAATAATTAAAACAATGACAGCTTGTTTCTTCAATGCAAACATTTTTGATTTTTTTTAGAAATTTACATAATAGATTCTCAAAGAAAACAACTACCAGCCATCTGCATTAGCTTATAGCTTAAGCTAATGTCACCCCTCCGCTAGTTATGGCAAACCTCACTCATTCACAACGGTCAAAAACAGGAAAGGAGCAGGTAGAGCAAGAAAAAGTCGGTAGAAGCCAACAAAATATTTTCTTTATCATGATTCTTCAATGTTCTTGTGTCATCAGCTGATTTAGGTTTATGACCTATGTCACTAATCCAAAACTAAGGCCAGTTTTTATAGAGTTGATCTGGTCACCCTAGTGGTGACCAGATCTCAAAGATATAACATGTGGAAAATTAGGATGCCTTTATGGGAGAATGTGGGACAGAAGTTTTCAGCTGTGAGTATCTTTTGTGACTCACTTTTACAGTTTTGCTTGTTAAAACAACTTCTGCAAACTTCCCAAGAAGCTCTAAGTTATAAACCATTTTAATTTGTTGTGGATGTGTTTTTTTGTTGTTGTTGTTGTTGTTTTTTGCTCTAAACTTCGTTTCCATCTGATTTTGTGTTAAAGTCCTTTACCTTCACCATTAGGAGGTTTGTGATGACAGAATGAGGATCTGGTACAGCTCAGTGACAATGACTGCAGCTCTGCCTTCTTTATATTTATTAAAAAAGCCTTTAGGTGTTTTTTTTTTTCCTTCTAATTTGACACAGTCAAATATGGGAAATTTATTCGATTTGTAGGAAAGCGAGACATGAAGGATAAATGCAGCAGTGTGCCACACAAATCAGGACATCTAGTCACTGGCAGAATAATAAATAATAAATAAATTCCCTTACATGTTTTTATATTACTCTGTCCTTTGCATAGTTTAAGAACATGAGGGAAGGGCACAGACAGAAAGAGCAGTTCACCAGGAAGCTGTTTAAGAAACAACAACAACCGCTGAATATAAATCAGACAGTTTGATGACTATATTTACTCTGGAAGTATTAATTAATATTTTCAACAACATTTTAAGCCCATTAGATATTTGAATCTTTTTGTTTAAATGTTATTAAAAAGAAGATTTTTAAACCTGCATGTCTAAACCTGCAGACCACAGTTTAATACTTATGTGATGTAAAGGTTTTGGGGTTTGCAGAATCCTTTGTGCTATGATACTGACAGCAGCTGCAGAAAGACCAGTGATATTTTTCATTTTAAAGACAAGTTTTTAATAATCTGATGCAGGTGGTACAAAAATGTTTAGCTTTAAGCATGAATAATTAATAATGGATTAACGAAGACCACCAAAAAATAAATAAATACACATCATGTAAAGGTTGTAAAAATTATCCTATTTGATTGATGAATTTCTAAACTATGGTTTGATTTTATTTTTTATATATATATATGGTATATATATATATATATGGTATATATATATATATATATATATATATATATAATATATATATAAGCATATATATGGATTTTTTTTTTTACTTTTGTAAAAGCAATAAAAAAGATCAATTATGAGGAGAAAATTAAACATATTAAGGTAAATTATCTACAGAAATTGTACCAAATCCCACAAATTTTCCCAAAGTTTTAAATGTTCCTCTCCAAACAGCACAGAGCCCCCCAAATAAAACAATGATTAAAGAAGCTTTCACAGAGGCTTGTTTGAACTTACTTGGTTCATCATAAACATAACCAACATCGAGCTGTTTGACGAAACAAGGAGAAGTCAGGTTAACTCAGAAGAGCATAGAAACAATGAGAAGCATTAACAATTATGAGTGGAGGCCCATATTTACCAGGAATTCTCCCATCAGGCTGTCTGCCCTCAGTGAATAGGAATTATAGACCTATAAATGGAAGGGTAAAAATAGGGATTTATACTGTAGCACACAGAGATAACCACAACATTTCCATGTGCTGCACTAACCCGGAAACTGATGTTCTGCTCAAACAAATCTGATGGCAGCATGTGAACATTGTAGAACATCATCTGCGTGAAGCCAGAGAACAATAAGATGGAAACTAAGGAACTTCAGCAAAACAAATCATCAGAACACAAACTGTTTACACTAGAAGATAAAAAGACCAAACCTCATCAAAGAATGGATTGTTTCCCTTCTTGATCCTGGTCCTGTGGGTCTGTCCACACACATGAACCTTCACCACAGGTTTGATGTTGTTTCCAGACAACTGGCGGGCTTCGATGACCCGAACACGGATCTGAAAGACACATTGGAGTTAAAAACTAATTAGTTCCATACAGTTATGCCTGTACTGAATCTCAACTTCTTCTAATCCCAAAATAACTACGGGATTAATGAGGGAGAGCCGCTCATTCTAGGCTGCATAAGACACAGTCATGTGTACATATAAGCATTCACCATTACAGCTGCTGATGTTTTTAAGTAGATTAAAACTTCACAAAGCATTTGCATCTCTGTCCTTGTGCAGAATTCCTTAAATGTCTTTCCTTAAAAAGGAGCGAGGATTCTTCGAGACTTTTTCCAGACTGAAAAATTTAAAGGGGAAGATGACTAACCCAATGACTGACCCAGTGTGACCAGACAAACGTACAGAAATAACTTAAGCTTAAAAATGTGACATACAAGGAGAAATTTAATGCTACACTTTATATTCTGGAGGTTTGTCTGTAACTAGGGAGTCAGCAGTTCAAACCCCCAGTGCACCCATCTGTAATCGAATTCTTTGACTAGATTCTTTACCTGCATTGATTGTAGTGTGAAAATACCTTAGTAACCCTGGACTCGATAAAGTTCTATAAGTACAGGCCCTTTATCATTGTTTAAAGGTATAGTAGAGGATGTTCATTTTCCCCGTGGATCATCCAAATAAGTGGTCCTTCTAATTGTCAATCATTCTTGCGATACGTTTTTGTAAGGTCATCCTATGTGCTCGTCCCCATTTTCCCTTACCAGTGGTGAGTCTGACATAGTGGAAAAATTACAAATCTTCTTTTGGAAAGTGAGCTTGTATGAGCGATGACAACAGCAACTTTTAAACAGAGCGTCTACGAGGGGGAAATGGGCTTGTGAATTTAATAGGTTTTTCCTCTCGGGAGTGGGTACAGGGTTGCGCATGTGCATGTTTTTGTTTTTTGTTTTTTTTTAGTGGAGAGGGTGGGTCATTTCAAAAATTTGCGAAAATCCTACACTATACCTTTAATGTACAGACAACTAATACTCAAATAAAAACGTTTTACCAAAAATCACTGATGGCCCAAAAGCAGGACCCAAATCCTTCATAAAAAGTAAACAAACTGTGACTGAAGTCTTTTTCAATCATTGTATGATTCACTTTTCTAGTTGACCAGAGTTTCAAAGAACTTCTAATTCATTATCCAGATCTTTAGGGTTCCTCAAGGGTTCCTCATTAGAAAGGAAACGGGGTCAAATCTTCATAGCTCAGTTATAGAAATACTGAATGACTACATGAATGACTACTGGTTTTTAGTCACCATTTGTTGCTATTAGTTAACCAGCTGTTTGAAAGAGCGGGGGGAAAAAAACAAAAAAACTCAAAAGCAACATTTAGTATTTCGTTAAATCCAGAAATTAGGATAATTTGAGATATAATAAATGTTTTTTAGGTCAATATACAGCACTAGCTTCATATCAATGAGCCTTGCTGGCTACCTTGCTACAGCTAATCAACTTGAAAGGACTGCATCAGTCACATTTTTGCTTCTAATGTAGAGTTCTATCTAGAAGTAAATGTGGGCTTTAAAAGCAAACCCATAAATTCTAAATCTGCATTTTAGTCCAAAACGATGATTTGATGCTCATTTTATTTCAGTGAGTCACAAATCATGGAAATTAGTAATTTGTGTTTAGCGAGCATGTTGGTTTTAAATATTTCTTCACTGTCCCCATGAGAACCACCATATGTGGGAGGATGGAACCAGACAGAACCTCTGAGCCAACTTCTCAAACCATTACTGCTTAAGGCAGCGGTTCTCCTCCACAGAGGGGGGAGAGAGACAACGGCCAGTGTGCCGTTGTCAATCACAGTCATAGCCGAGTAATTAAGTGAAATGCTACAACAGACAAATAAACTATTGCATGTTAAACGGTTGAAGGGTTCAGTTATTTTAAATGTTTCATAATGGCATTATGCTATTTCAACAAAATCTAAAGTTGGAAGGATTTAAGCGTTAAAGTTATCAAAAATTGCCGCAAAAAATACCATAAAGGAGAGGATCAAACAGACCTGGAAGTCCTGAGGTTTGTTCACTAGTCTGCGTTGACTCTGTGCCCGGGTCAGCCTCTGGCGAAAACCAGCAGCCTGCCCGGAGGATGAGGGGACTCCTGCTGGGCCACTCTGGCCCCCGTCTGCGACAGTCTCACCCGCCTCTTCATCCCCACCACCATCTCCACCTTCTAAACATCAAAGAAAACCATAAGAGAGATAAAGACCATAGAATCAAATCTAGTAGATTTTGGTTAATGTTTGCGCAGCAACATTAACCACCATACCAGCTGCCATTGCATTTCCATCTTGAGAGTCGTTGGGGTTTGGAACAGCATTGGCTGGAGGGTCATAAGCAACCACCAGATCTATTGTAGCCTGGAAGGAAAATAAACTCTGGTTAATTTCTCTTCCGTTCAACAAGAGCCGGGCTTTTATTTTTCATATTTTTTCCCCACAAGACACTCACCCCAATACGTTGTCCACTTTCATCAACGAGAGGAACATTTTTGGACGGCAGAGATCTTGCTTTTCCAGAGGCAAGGTCTCTTAGAGGAATTTTAGTGGACCCAAGAAATCTAAAGAATGCAAACAGAAACAGAAATTTTTTCACATATTCGGACAATCGCATGCACCGATTTCAAGGATTCTTTTTAGTAACAAACCACCGACTCACTCGGCTTTAGTCAGTCAGAACCTCTGTACCCAGACAACAGATGACAGGTAAATAGGAGTGTTCTCAGCTGAGGTTATTTTCACAAAAAGAGCACAGAGAAGGTACCACCCAGAGCTAACAAGCCCTGCCTGCACAGACAAACAAAACGCATTTGAAGAGGAACATCCTCTCATTCCTCTGGTTAGCCTACTGCTGCTTTCTAACATTAAGGCAATTTAAAGATCCCCAATTCATTTCTTCTCTAAATATCAGCTGTGAATGATGCTGTGAAAAAGATCCTGCAGGTAAAAAGACCTGCTCAGTTTAAGCTGTAAAAATCTTAATGTGCACCTAAGAAGACTTGTAATCTGGTAAATAAAGTTGAATATTTAGCACTATTTGTAAAAAGTGTAAAGTGTAAAATTAACTAAAAAAATTGTAAAATATTACCGATTTGCCTTTATTGTTTGCCATTTTGATGATTATAGAACACTGGTATTCCCCCATGAATTAAAGAAGCTTAACAAGATAATAAACGTTTGGCTTTGTTCTGGGGATTCCTCTAAAACTTTTGGAGATGATTTGTCTTCAGATCACATGTGCGGTAATTTTGGTTTGAGAGGATAGACAGGCAATGACTTTTTGTTACCAAGGTATAGAAAACACCGCCCTCCATTACACAACCAGATAGGCCTTGAAGAACAAATGAGCAACAAGAGAACAACAACCCTGACAGCCAGGCAGAGGAGACCACAATTTACACAAACTGAGAAAGTGAAAAATACCAGAATAAAAAAATGTGTCCTGGTCCAATGATTCTTTAAACTAGGAGAGTTAAATTTGTCATAAGCCAAATGGTAAATGTTAAATGGCCTCTGCTTATGAAGCGTCTTTTCAAGTCAGAGGACTCCAAAGAACTTTACACCACAAGCAGCCATTCACACACTGATGGTGGTGAGCTTATTTGTAACCACAGCTGCCCTGGGCCTCAGTGACATGAAAGCATGCATCAGTCTTTCAGTAAAGTTTCTAACTCATGGTTAGTGTCTGGGGGCATTTCCTGTGCACACCGTGAAGCCCCTAGTTCCATTTAAATATTGTTTAAATGCAAAGGGTTGATAGACTTTGTCCATCCCTTTAAACCAGAGTTTGCATATTCTAACAGCTACTTTTACCAGGATAAGGCATCAAATCACAACCCTTATCCTCTAAATATGGCTTCTTAAACATGATGATATGATCACCAGATCTAAACCAATTAAAACTATTTTTGGAAGTGGTCAACCACGGAACAGATCAAGGATGTGAGTTGAGTTGTGAGGCCACCTAAATCATCCAAATGCGCCGTTTCTATACCTTATTGAAAGGAAAGTTTTTACAAAGGGTACGCAAGATAAAAACAGTCCTTCAGACTAGAAAGAAAAATGCTCCCTGAATCCTTTATAGACTGGATGGAATCTGAGTGATAACAGAATTTTATAAAAAGAAAAAGGAGATTCAGGGGGAGGATGTCCTTACATTGCTTTGTGATTCTTTCTTGGACAGAGAGCTGGTTCCAGAGGTTAAGATATTTGCTGTCTTTCTGCTGCACTGTATTCAGATAAAGTTTTCACTCATTAATAGAGACCAAGTTGTAGATTTAGCTGGTATCCAGCCATGACTAACCAACACCAACATAAAGATAAAAGGAAAATATTTCAATTTCCTTCCGCATAGATTGTAAAAAGCTTTAGGAGCACATACTGGGGGTACTGTATGGACTTCATTTGTAAATATTCAGTGGCTAAATTAGGCTTTAAGTACAGGAGTGGTTAGTCACACAGAAACATGAGCACAATATCATTCCTTTCAGTGACTTTATCGCCTAAAGTAAACACTTCTGTCAAAAGATTGAATTGCAGCACATTTGGAGACAAGCCAAATGTATCAGAGAGCAATTTCATGCAACTTTCACAATATTCCATAAACAGCTTTTTATTCCAGAAAACAGTTGGGATGTGTCACTACCGTTCTCAAAGGCTAGCTTCCAAATTCAAAACACCTCTTAGTGTTTTAGCCGAAAATAATTTCTCTGGTCTCCACCGGCTACGCTAGAAATGAATGGGTGCGCCGAGCTCTATATTTACCGAATATGTTAGAAATGATTATGTGGCTTCTTTGAAATAATGATGGCTTTTTAGAATGTAAACTTTTGTTTTTTCAAAGAATCTCCATTGCAAGCGTACCTGTTAGCATGGGTGACCTTTGGCATTCTTAGCTGTTAACCAGCGAGGGCTCCTGGAGAAATTTCGCAACCTACCGCTGTAAAGCAGAAGCCCTGGCTAAGCGCCCTGAATGGTTGGATGCAAGTACCCCTTTCGGCGCAATTACGGCGGGTCGTAAGCTGCCCCGCCAATTTCGCAATGGGCTCAGATCTGGCATCCTGCGCCAGCTACCACGGTACTCTACAGGATATATCAGCTGTCAAGTTGCAGCTCTGGCCAGCTCTCCGCCTAAACCTTGGAGGTGTGCAGCTAGTAGGCTCAGTTGTCCCGGTTAGGATGAAATGGCCCTAATCCAGCGCCGTCCGACTTGGTATGGTAGTGGCGTTGCAAAATGGGAGAGGAGCAGCCTTCTTTTGCCCTCAACCTTTACCCGCACAAACTCCACCCTACTAAATCAAAAGCAAACCTTTCACATCATCACATTACCTGTCTAGCGTTAACAGATGGGGTCAGGCATTCTTCCAAAGCATCTTTTATTTGTTCTGGGCGCCTCGCCATACGCACTAGTGATTCAAACACCTCAACTGATTCATCCAAATTCACTACCATATGTTTCCAGTCTTCCCCTTCAGTAAGCCGTCTTGTGTTTTACCATTCTTTAATCATTGGTATAGCTGTCCTTTGATATGGTTTTTCTTTTGCCACTTCAAATTAAAGCCCTATGGAACCAAAAAGTGTTTCACTGCATTACGTGGAATAACGGCGTTTTGCGGCACCTGCTTGTAACGAAGATGCCGTTGCTATCCTCGTGAGCCGCCTGTTTCTGAAACCCAGAGGACTCTGATATCTTTGCTCGTGGCCTGGCTGCAACGCGTAGCCTTTCCACTTTTTTTCTACCTGCTTAGTATTTCGTTTCAAGCGTCCTCGAAGGGAGTAGTGCGGCAATAGCCACCTGATGTAGGGAAATCTTCACTTTCTTTTTAAGCAATTTCTCTCAGCTACGGAATAGCCTTCATTTCTAAGAACAAGTTAGTCAGATCGTTTGAAGTTTCAGATGGAAAGTTCTTGAATCGTTTTGAGCGCATCTGACCTGGCAAATGATGCCTGGTATTCAATCTCTGCTCAAAGTAGTGTCAAGCTTTGTAGCTTCTGTAATGAGCTAAACTGTTTTCAGATGTGTGAACATGTGATTGCACAAGTAAGGGTTTTCAATCATCAATTAGCCTTCTGATTTACCGATGAGCAAACACATTTGTACTCATTGATGAACACTGGAGTGATAGTTGCTGGAAATGGGCCCTCTATACACCCTATGTAGATATTGCACCAAAACCAGACATTTGCAGCTAGAATAGTCATTTCACTACCACGATTAGCAATGTATAGAGTGTATTTCTTTAAAGTTAAGACTAGTTTAAAGTTATCTTATTTGAAAAGTACAGTGCTTTTCCTTCAAAAATAAGGACATTTTAATGTGACCCCAAACTTTTAAACGGTAGTGTATATCTAAGAACATTAACAGGAACACCTTAAAATTCACCTCATCAATCGCAGTAATACTGTTATCTGGTGCCTGCTCCCAGTCTGCGTGCCTTGAGTTTGTCGCTACACTAATTAAGGTACGTCTTTGATTTAATTGAATGCTTATGTTAATCTAAGTTTTCTTTCCTTCTTCTTTTAGATCTGACTCTCTTCTGACTGACCACCACGCAAACGTACCCAGGTTTAATCACCAAACTCTGGTTCCTCTTCTTCTGTTCTACTGGCATACAGCTGTTCAATGTGTCATACTTTAGAAGAATTAGAACTTACAGATTTTAGGCTATGAATGAATACTTGTTTATATGAGGCTGTTCTGTTCTCAAACCAGCCTAATTTGACCTGAAGGCTTTTGGTCTTGCATTTATTGAAGTGTTTCTCATTTATACTGGCAATAGAAGCCAAAAGCAGGTCATTTTTAAAATCACACTCATTATAAATAAAAAAGACCAACTTTTGGCCTCCTTTTATCAGAGTATGGTTAGCATGAGCAACTAATGCTCATTTGATAGAAAATTGCAAGACGCTTCCTTTATAATAAAAGCCACCACAGTTTAGTCTGAAGACTTAAAACTTTTGAATACTCCAAGCTCACAACAGAGGAATTTCACATGGGCACATAGAAGTTAGCAAGCAGCAACAAAAAGAGCTTCAAGAAACACCCAGAATCAAAGCAGGTAGGTCATGTTGTGCAACTCTAATCTGTATGACCTTCATGGCTGTAGTGCAAAGTAGAGAGGCTAGTGTGATTTGAAAAGTCCAAAATAAAATACAGTCATTGTATCTTTCCGTATATGACCCCCTCAGACACACACACACACACACACATTCCATTTATGGCCTAAAGACCTAATTTTCCTCACTGCTGGACTTTTAATGGCATAATAAAAAAAATGAGTATCTTCTCTGTTCTGCTACATGCTGCTCGATACTCAGTGTCTCCATTTAATTTATTGTTAAAAACTGCCTCCACTTGTTGCCTTCTCTTTCCACCATCTTCCATAGAAATAAATTGCATCTAATCATCAAGGGAACCATATAGTCAATCGCTGGTGAGGATTCTCAGCCATCTTGGTCATAGACATTCCAAAAATGTTGAAAAACAAACCACTGGACTTTGTTTTCCAAGTTTGAACACTTTTCGCCTCTAGTCCAGGAAGCTTTTTTAATTCAAAATGTCAGAATTAGCTTTGAGTTCCAAGCTTTATGGGGAGGCACAAAGAAAAACACATCAAAGATGCTCTTCAGACCTGTTGATACCCAAACTGGGCATTTGTCATCAGCAAGGAAATCCACAGCAGAACATAACAGTGAGAAGATTAAAATACATCGCCATCCCATATGTTGCTGGAGTCTCTGAAAAATTCAAGAGGATTTTCTCAAAACACAAAATCCCAGTAAATTTCAAACCAAATAAGACCCTAAGTCAGGGACTAGTGCATCCTAAAGACAAAACCCCAGACCTTAGATGAGCAGAGTGCTATATGCAGTTCAATGTAGTGAGGAATGCTCTGATCTTTATACTGGAGAAACCAAACAACCTCTCCACAAACGCATCGCTCAACACAGGAGAGATACCTCCTCTGGACAAGACTCGGCGGTACATCTACACCTTTTGGACAAAGAACTTTCTTTTAAGGACTAGAACATTAACATTTTGGATAAAGAAGACAGGTGGTTTGAAAAGGGTTTGAAGAGAGATGTTTATGTTAAGAGAGAAAAACCAACAGTAAAAAGAGGGGTGGATTCAGATTTCAACTCTCAAAAGCAACAATTGAGCAATAGAGTTGATCCCTTTGCTATCATAATTCTCATTGACATGCAGGGGAGAAGACATCTAAACATGGTCAGCCTGACCAACAATGTCTCTAATGACTCCCCGTTACTAAGGGGCGGACCTGTTCTTCCGGTTCAATTTGCATGTTTCTAAGCCAAAACAAGGCATATTTGTGCTACTTGGAACTCAACGCTAATTCAGACATTTTGAATTGAAAAAGCTTCCTGGATGGGAAGTGAAATGTCTTCAAACTTGGAAAACAAAGTCCAGTGGTTTGTTTTTTAACCTTTTTGGAACATATAGTCAATCCATTTATACATTTTCTCTATGCATTTATGGTTTCTCACCAGGTATTCCACATTCCTACTTCATAATAAAAAAGGTTATAATTCATATTTAATAATAAGGGTTTTATGGATTTAAAAAAATGACCTCATGACATTGCTCATCTTGTCTGCAGGCTGAGTTTGCAGTATTTGTTTGTTCACTGCTCCAGCTGACTAATTTAAAACATGTCAGCCAATCACACTGCTGTCTATGAACAACTTTCGAATTGCCTTGGGGAGAATATAATTTTTTGGTAAAGCCAAAAAGGACTGAACAAAAAGAGTCCAATTTGGTTCATCCAGAGGTGCGTCTGGATGATGTTCGGATTTGGCGGCTTGTAAATCTAGCCCCTGCAGAAAGCACCAGTGCTGGGCAGTGACAGACCCCGGTCCAGCATCGGTGCTTTCTGTCTCAGATAATAAATCAAAACCTCTCAGTATTATTCTGATCCAATCAAAGAAGTTTCTAGAATTTCCCACTTTCATCTCAGGGATACAAACATTTGAAATATTGTCCAGGGGTGATGCTGAGAAACTAGTCCATGCATTTGTTACTTCAAGGCTGGACTATTGTAATTCTTTTACTATCAGGAAGTCCACAAACTGTAGTTAAAAACCTTCAGTTGATCCAAAAATGCTGCAGCAAAATGAAAAAGAGAGATCATATCTCTCCTATCCTGGCTTCTCTTCATTGGCTTCCTGTTAAATCCAGAATAGAATTTAAAATCCTCCTCCACACATATAAAGCCTTAAATGGCCAAGCTCCATCTGATATCAGAGATCTGATTGTTCCTTATGTTCCCTAACAGAGCACTTCGCTCTCTCAATCTGCAGGTTTACTAGTGGTTCCTAGAATTTCTAAAAGTAGAATGGGAGGCAGATCTTTTTAGTTATCAGGCTAAGGCAGACACCCCATCTACTTTTAAGGGTAGGCTTAAACGTTCCTTTTTTTGTGGAAGCTGATAGTTAGAAACACAGTGATGTTTGCTGAGTCACTGGGTCAGTAGAGAAGTGGGAGAAAAAACGATGACCAGCCCAATCAGCATTGGAAAATTCAGTCCAGACGGACGTTTCTCCTTGGCTCTACCTTACTCATACCTTATCCAAATGATGAGGTTATTCTAAGCAATTTTTACATTTATGCTGCAGTAAGTTTCGGGACCACATCATTCTATCTCTGCAATATTTCTTAGTTCAATCTCTAACGTTCTGCTCTCTCTGCTTTTTCTCATAGTAGCTTCATCTGGTCTGTTCCTGTTTGGCTGTGACTCCATCCTGTGGAGAAATATCAGCTGTGCTGCTGCCATCAACACCTTTGTTTATAGATGTTGGAGAGTGGCCAGTTTTTTAGTAGACTCTTGTTTCTTTTACAGTGATTAACTGCATCTCTTTCATCCTTTGAAATGGGAACTGGCTCCAAGATCATCTGCTTTTTTCCTAGACAGAGTCACCTGGGAAGCTAGTTTATCATTACCTTTTGTATCTCTGCATGGTTTTGTACGTCTGCTACCATCTCGTCTCAGTGCTCCTTGAACACCATTCTTCCTTTTAAAAGGGAATTTACTCTGCACTATCACTACATAGGGGGTGGCCAAGTGGTTATGGCATAGAGCTTTGAATCCTGAGGTTCTGAGTTCAAACCCGACTCCCCCAGACTGACACTCTGGCTCTCTGAGCAAGACCCTTAACCTCACACTGCTCCTTGGACACCCCACCATGGCAGCCCACTGCTCACCAAGGGGATGGGTTAAATAAAGAGGTAATGTTCTCTAATACAAGATCAATAAATTCCAATTATTATTATTATTATTACATGCATGCTCAGTGTGATGCATTGCTGAAGAGTCAACAACAAAATGCAGGTGAATATAATCTCCGTATCCAGGAGGAACATGACCTGCAAGTCAATAAGTCGATACAATCAGCTGTTTTTTTTCCTGATAGAAACTTTGAATCAATCTGACTGCATGATCTGGTTGAACTGTCTCTCTAAAGTGCCTGGAGATGACAAGAGTTGGGAAATGGTGCTATATAAATAAATTACATTGAACTTCAGGAGTTTAAAGTATTTTTATTTACAAAGCAGAACTGCAAAAAGTGCATTCTGAATCTTTGTCACCAATTAATCATTCCAGAACTGACTAGCTAGGCTGACTAGATGTGTGATAAAAAGGATGTCTGGGTGCTTTTCTCTTCCCACGTATTGTGTTGCTTTTTATTGCGTTCCCCTCTGAGAATCACCTGTCACTGGCTTTACCAAGTTCTAAATGTTTCACAGTCTTTGTTGATTCTGCGTTTCCTTTTCTTTAAATGTAGTTTCCATCCTTTTTTGTAATAAAATGCTTTACCCTTTTTTTGTTAAGAGCATCATGCTTGGGGTTAGCAATGACGTGCAGCTCTGTTACAAGGAATGTGTTTCTGTTTTCTTCCAAATGACCCAGTCAAATGCGGGAGTTTGATTGGGACAGTGGGGGGCGGGACATACAGACTATCCCGCACAAAGGACTCCTGGTCACTAACTGTAAATCGTTCCTGGCTTCTGCTTTAGCTCTCTAGATATTCCTCTAGAGAAATTACTGTCAATTTTGGTGATAACTGTAAAATTGTGTCTACTTTGTAAGTTGCTTTGGATAAAGGCATCTGCTAAATGCATAAACATAGACACCACACACCATTTTTTCCATTTTTAAACCAATTTTTTTTTTTAAGTATTTAAAAAAAAACGGGTAGGATTAAAGTGATTTTTTATCCCACAATTTTTGGCAACTTAATTTTTCTAAATGTTCCTGCTCTGGCATGCTGCTTGTGAAGTTGCTAGATTCCTAAGCCCCAAAAAGGCAGCTGGTATGTCAATTCCCACCACCAGAGAGTCCCAGTGGAGAGGTAATAAAAATAAAAAAAAATGTAAAAGTTACTTTTAAAACAAAGAAGGAATTTAAGTTCCAAACTACAGCACTTTATAAAAATAGTTATCAAGACTTAGCTGTTGCTATGATAACAGGAAATGCGAACTAATTACAGCCGCTGGAAAACTATTCTCAGCTTTCTACCAGTAATGTTTAATCATCTGGCAGTGTAAGCAGAGAGAAGGACAGCCCAGTGGAAAACGTTGCTCAACTTAATATGGTCTCATGCTCTGGATATGCACCTCCCTCAACATGACTGCCCAAACACAAGGGAAACTTTTACACAGCACAGACAAAATTTGGATATACATTTACATATTCTATATCTACAAAAAGATTATCTTACGCTGCAAGTTTTTTTTTAAATACAAGATGGCTTTGATCTCCAAAATTAGAGGCATTTAGGGAGGATGGAAACATTCTTTTCTGGTTGGCACAGATTGGTACCACATGTGGCTTTAATTAAAGCTGAGTTTTAGGTGGCTGTTTAATAGTAGAGGCTCATAGTAGAGAAGTTTGGCCCCATTTGCATAAGGAATTTCCAATGTTCTGTACATAAATTCAACACAGAGACAGGGACTAAGAGGGAGTCATTGTTAGCCAATCAGATTCTCTCATCCCACACAGTCCAGCAAGTCTCAGCATGGTGAGAAGGGCGTGAGCGGGAGACAAACTGATATTGGCGATCTTGTGTCTTGCCAAGGATTTTGGTGTACTTTAGTACATGAGTGGGTACATTTGTGATTCAAAAACTGGTCCATTCTGCAACTAAAAAATAAAGGTTTTCTACAAACTCAGTCTCACACTCAGGACGGTTCAGGATAGGAATTATGAAGGTAGGGTTCCTCCCAACTACCTTATTACTGAAATCCCTTTATTGTGTAAACCAAACAGCCTTCAGGCTGTATTTAACTTACTTATCTTTCCCAATCGTCTCCCGGTCTTTCACAACAATGTCTAGCTGGGAGCCAGAGTCCAGTGGAACACCTTTTAGATCAAACTCAAGAACCTGAAGGGAGAGACGTACACAAGAGGTACAGCTGATAAATGAACTGTAAACACTGCTCCTGCTATCTCAAATCTTTAGGGGATTTGACATCATCGCAGTAACCATGTTGACTTGAAGGAATAACAAGTTGCATTGATTACCTCATTCCAGACAGGGTTCACCTCGCTGTCAATGGATTTGGTTTTCTTCTTCTCATCTGGAAGAAAAGGATTTCCTTATGAATACATGAAGTCCAACATCATTAAAAGAACTGATGAAGTTAACACAGGAATTGTCAACTTTACTAGAACCTAGTCAGGATTTACTCATTACAGTTAGTCTAGTTAGGTAGCTGTAGACTAAAATATATCTAATTAAAAACTGATATTTCTCAGGTTTCGCAGGTTTTGTTTCTCTGTTCCTGTGGATGAAATCAGGCTCTCCCCAACTATCTATGCCCATTAAATTAAAATCCTACAACTACAATTCAAACTAAAGAAAAACTTTTTTCCTTCTTATTTTGCTTTTAACAATTGCTTTAAACCACATGATCATTTCCAACTTTTTAGTGAAAAAACACGTCATGCTCAGCACTCCAGGATGAAAAAAAAAAAAAAGATCCAAAGAACTTTCTTCAAACCAAATATAGGGCTGAACTTCAGTCTGAGAAATGAAGGTTAGCTTTGAAACGTTACATACCTTTGAAAATCACAGAAACAATTGGGTCAGGAGTACCCAGAGTCTTTTTGGGGAGACCCTTGGCTGACTCTACTATGACCCGCAGCATTGCAGCAAACAGGTGGGAGAAAATAAAATAAAAAGAAAAAGATGTTGGAGGTAGGTAAAAAAAGAAAAAAAATGACTCAAGGAAACAGTTCCACCAGGGAATAATCCAGTGTCGGTATTCTCATTGCTCCATCACTGGGAAAACGCGAATGAAAGCTTTGTCTGGTTGGAACAGCGGTGGACAGTCAGAGGGCGGATCATGGGAGTCTAATTATTCTGATTACAGCTGGGGGAGGGGGGGCAGAGGAGATAGAAGAACAGCCTTCTTGAGATGACTGACCCACTAAAAGGTCTTTGAATTACGTCTCGAGACTAAATGTTATCCTTTTTAACAAAAAGAAAAAAAAATTCCATTTTCATATTCGATTTATAATATGTGATCTGCTGCCATCTATTGACCAAACTGGGAATTACAATACTTCAAACATTTTTCAATAGGATTGTTTTGTAAAATAAACAATAAACTTTTAACATTACACGCGATCAAAAACAAAAGTGGAGCTTGAGCCTTAATCTTACAAACCATGCAGAATTGTAGGCTACTAGCCTATGTTTAACTCAAATCTACATTTAAACAAACTAAAACAGGATTGCTAGACTGTCGTTTTTTCAGATTATAATTATAAAATATTCTGTTTAGACTCATCAAATTAAATGTACGTTTTTGTCGTTAAAGTAGGATTTTGTTGATTAACCCAGTAAAAACTCACCGGATGCAGCACCAGATGTGGGAAACATCTTAACTGGTGAATTTTTTTAAACTTTTAATCTAGATCTTTTCCAGCAGCAGGCTGTGCTGGTAATGTAGATACAGGTGGTCCTGAAAGGTTTTCTAATTTCACTAAATTCAAGAACAAATCCCCAGTTTGGAGAGCGCGGTTTGTCCTATCATGGTGGCTGATTAGATGATTCCCAACAGCTTCTGGCCTTTTTGGTTGGCTGCTAAAGAGATGCCAGTTTTGCAGAAAGGCGCAGTAAGAAGCAAAGATAAAGGAAACAAGTTCCTGGGTGCATCTTCTGAAACTTGGAAATGACATTCAATACCAAGGGCGTAGGTTTGATTTCAACTTTGGTAGGGACACCATTGGTTTTCAGTTTCATTGGGCTGATGTCATTTGTCCTATGCAAAAATATGCATGATCTTTTTTATGCTTAATGTGAGCATCAGGGCAAATTTTGTTTAAAGAGAATAGCAGCATTTCTTGCTACATAAATACAAATTTTATAAGCAGTAGACACACTAGATGCTGTTTATCAATGTTTAAAGCTAGATTAAGGTTAGGTTTAACCTAACTAATATAACCAACAAAAACAAAAATATGGATACAAAGATTAGATGGAGGACATGATGGAAAAAAATACATGAACAGATATGAATGAATAACTGAGGGGGGAAAAATGAGAGCAGCAGCAACAAAAAGTAGCTAAAGTTGGGGATGACATGGCCTAATTGTTTGTTTACAAAACTGGCAGCTTCTACTGAAGTGTTTCTGTAAAATTTTTTCAGGGGATTCTTTCTTTATTTTATTTTGGCTTTTATTTTATTTTTTTGATGCATAAAGGGATCCCACATCAAACAATGACTGTTTGCACCATAGCACAGAGATTCCCAACTGGGGGAACGTGTACCCCTAGTGCTCCGCCAGTGCATTGGAAAGGGTTCATGAAAATATTTTATTTCTTAGGTCATAAAATAAAATTGGAATCTGTTTTCATTCATTCAGGACCCAATAGAAAAATTAAACACTTTTTTTATCAACAAAATTTTTTTTTTCTGTTTGAACTAACCAAAATGAGGCAGAAAAATAGACTGGATGTGGAGAACAGCCTGGGATCGTTTGCTGTTTTTTCACACTGAGCTATTGGAGCTCATCAAAGCAGCTCAGGTGTCTTAATGAAAACAACTAATGAAGTCATTCTGACTATGATTATTGTTCTGAATTTTTCTTCCGAATTCATCGAAGTTTAAATGTGATTATAGGGTAGTTACTCAGAGGAGCTCCAGTTTTAAAATACAGATTTTTAATATGATTTTAATTGGTACTTTTTGGATTGCCTGCTTCAAACTTTTAGGCAACATATTTATGCTGTTTTCTTATTTTAGGTGGAACTGAATGCAATTTCTTATAATTCAATTTTCAGGTTGAAATATGAAGTAAAACTAGTTTTTGTTTTATAATCAGTTATTGTACCTCTCCACTTTGGACAATGATCAATACTTTTGACTGAGAGGGGTAGGCTACTCATGGTACGACAAAATGCCCAAAAAAGGTTGTGAAACCCTGCCATAACAAACCAGCCTTTCCTCAAACCAAGAAGTGTAATATTGGTTGTTCCATTATAGTTAAAGCTTTTTCTTCAATTAAAGAGTATGAAACATTTTTGCTTGCTACACGAGAGAAAGCCACCTAGTAAGGGGGGTCCAAGTTCTCAACTTTAAATTAGCAATGACCAATTTTCATCAATATCTGTTGTGAATAATGCTGCTTCCTAACCTGCACTTTTGCTCTTTGACCAGCAGAGCGCAGCAGAGAAGCCTTTAACTGATGATTCTTATTTTAATCTTTATTACTAAGATGATATCTTCACCTTCCTGTGAAGATCTGTATTTTATTGGGAGAATGAGATTAAAAAGATTTAATTAAAAAGCTGATCATCTAAATGTTTAAAAAACAGAACTCTTGGTACTTTTGGTCCCTTAAGTCAGCAAACATTTTGTTAACTCATCAAAAATCGCCAAAGCAAAAAAGATATGAGGGAAATAGAGACACCTGCTGGAGATGTGGCAGGGATGGTGCCAATCACTTCCATATTTTCTGGAGCTGTCAAACCATACAGCAATATTGGTCTCAAATTCATGCATTTACAGAACATTTTTGTATTTGATTTACCTTTAAGTATCAACTAAACTCATGTATATAAGCCATCCTGATTGTACATATGTCACCTCAAATCTCTGTGCTACTCCCTTGTATTTTTTATTAATTTATTTTTTTTATTTCTTATTTTTATTTTGTTTTTCATTGTGTGTGATACATGTACACTTGCACCTTAATCCTTATTATCTTGATATACTGTATATACCTGTATATACTGTATATATATATATATATTTGCTTATTCTTAATGCACCTTTTTCCTCCCTTGTTTGAGCACCTTCTTTAATTATTATGCCAATATGTGACCAGTTAATTTCTCCGCTGTGAAGTCAATAAAAGCTCATCTAATCTAATCTAAACTAAGATATCTTATTTGACTTTCTTTTAAACTAACCTAATCTGAGCTAAATTCTGCTAATCTAATCCAGAGCCTAGCAGTTTAGATGTGCCGTGTGAATAAATATCTATTATAAATGAATCAGTGGATGACTATGGTGAGTATAGGTGTGTGAGTCTGTAATGTGTGTGTGTCTGTGTATTTTAGATCTATGTGTATGTAGAAAACTATTCTGAATCAACTGTAAACTAGACCTAAATATAGAATTTATAGCCCCGTCTTTGAATTCCAGATGCTAACTAGGGAGTAGCATCTGGAAGCTACTTGCCCTGTCACAATGTAAACAATACGTGCGCTACAGCATCAATCAACAATGATTTACTCATTTTGAGGGGAGCTTAAGACTTTTAACATAAAGATGAATATAAATATATTACTTGGACACACACCTGCTGCTTTATTGCATCAGTAGATCACTGTAATTTAAGAAAAAAAAAATAGGCACATCACATGACATAAATATGTCATGTGAATATATGACATAAAAATTCAGCTTAACAAAATTTATGTATTAATGGAGCATAATAATACAGATGTGCTTACATTGCTAAATTGATGATGTACATGTAATATACATGTATTGATGACATTGTTATGGCAATTACTAACTACATATAATTTCAAGATTACATATCAAGACTGAATTACAATTGCATGTCTGTTAATGCTATATTTTTCTATTCGTAAATGGTGCATGCATGATGCCAATTACTTTTATACTTCTATGCATTAGCCTTTAATCTTTTGAGTAACGTTTTTTTCCTGTCAATATAACATGCAATATATTCCTATCCCAGTAAACTAGCTCCACCCACCAGCGGCCAAAATCATTTTTGTCTCTGAATCACACATTTAATCTCACATTTAGTCTGGTTTATCAGGCCAGTGGTTTATAGCTGTAGTATTTGAAGCTGTGAGCTCATTTGGATTTTTGTGGATTTGTATGTATGTGAATAGACTTTACCTTTCTCAATTTCACGTTTAATACATTAACACTTCTATTTAATTTGTTAATTTTCTATATACTTAAATATATTTTTTCAATCAATTATATTTAGTTTTGTTGGGTCCCAATAAAATCAAACAAATCCAGTTCCTCAGCTATAAACATTTATTAAAGTGTTTTAATTTCCCTGTTTGTTGTTTTTTTTTAGTAAATGTCAAATGTTCTGTCTTTGTATTATAAAGATCCCCAATTTCTCCCAACCCCATTATAACCCGAGATTTAAATCTACTCTCTATTTCACCTGGACTCATTGTGTTATTAATCCGTATTAAGCTAAAAACCAAAACTGAGGATGTTGGTTTTGAATATTGATTTTACTTGGTAGCAAACAGCAATCACGGTTTTTATGTGTTCAAAGATCTGTTGAATATAAATCCAAAGGCTGGAAAAGGATTTAAAACTTTAAATTAGGTTTCCATCTTGGTTTCTAAATCATTTCTATTTGTTTAATTTAGTCCCTGAGATTTTACTAAATTACTTTTCTGTTTTTAAAAACTAACAGTACATCAGCTGCAAATCAGGCATCAACAATGGTGTTGTTGATGCCTTATTGTTATGCCTGTTTCATTCTAGCCAGTTCTCATGGTTACTGCTAATGGTTAAATAGCTTTAATTACCAGCAAAGGAGGTAAAGCATCCCCTTAACTTGATACTTTTTAATTATTATTTTGATATTGTTTAGAAATATTAAAACAGTCTAAACTTGACTATGAAAGATTTTTTCCATTTGATAAAGTATTCACCAAAACCACAAAACTTAAAAGCCTCAAACAGAAATAAATGCTCCACTCTGTAAATGTCTTATTCAGCATCTGATGACAGTAGAACCACTGTAGATTTATTTGGAAAATAAGATGTTTGAATTACTGTTCTTGTTGTTTATTCTGATCAGCAGAGATTGACCGTAAAATATTTTTTAAACCTATTAATTTTCATCCTCCCCTGTGTAACAAATTTATAGATTGAACAACGACCACAAACCTGTTTTGTATGGTTTCTTACAGAGTGCAGTTAGAGTTTGATTTTAGAGTATTTTGGCTCCACTAACTTGAGTTGTTTTATGCTTTCTTTGTCCTTTTTATAGAGCTAACTGGCCGCCTCTAACAACATTTTCTGGAACTGATGAACAACCACAAACTTTATAATCCTAATTTGTTCAGATGCTGCAAGATGACCAGAACAATTCTTCTGTTTACATGAGAAAGAATAATAACCAAAATATGCTGAAGCGCTATACTATAGTAACATTAGAACTCTTGCTCCAGTTGACTTCAGTTAGTTTATTTATAAAGAACCAATTTACAACCACTTATTTCAAGAACTTTAACAAAAATCAAGCCTTTATTATAGTGATAAATAACAGGCAAAGATAGAATGACATGAAGAATCCTTCAACAGAACCAGTAGGCAGGATTTAATATAATTCACTCTTTTAAAAATAAAAACAAGTCACAGCTAATGTTATCTTAAGGCACTTTACATGACAGCTTTAAAACAGAACCATGTAACAGAATTCAACACAAACAGAATGAAATTCAATCAAACATCCAGTTAGATCGTATTTACAACATGGAGATAAATTTAGTGTATTATGGCGTTTAAAGAAATGTCTTAAATCCAGGGAAGCTCAGCCAATCACATCCAGTCATTAACCTTGTATCAATGCCTCCTCCTGAGCAATGAAGTGGTGACAGTAGAGAGGAAAACTAGCTTTACGCAGGAAGGATCCTCCAGCAGAACCCGGCTCCATGTCAGCGCCCATCTACTGCAGCAGGCGGGTCTTTAACAGGACAGCAGATGTCCAACAGACACAGAAGAGGTGCCGATTACTTGAGGAGATGACCGAAGAAATCTGGAAGAAGAGAAAGAACAGTAGTTAGTGAGAGAACTTACGCTAGTCTGTGACATTTAAACACAGAAACACTGAGAGAGGTGTCAATTTAACGGAGAGAAGAGGAGAAACACACAGGGAGAAGCTAAAGTTAACAGCAGTGATAACTGTAGACAATGGATGCTTGGAGAAAATGCCTGAAAATGCTGCATTTGTTGGAGTCTACAGTCGGTTTCATCAGGGTCGTTTCTCTGCTTTAATAAGTTCTAAAAACCCTTCAGAGATCAACCAGGGGGAAATTCTCCCATATTGGATCAGAAGCTGCTTCTGAACTGCTTTATCTGTGGTCTAATGGAAAAGCCAGAACTTCTGGTTCTGGTAAAGTTTTGGTTACAGAGATATAAATTGATATGAACATCCCTTCATGATGGAAAGATAAAGATTAAAGGTTAGACCACCTTGATGGGATGGTTGTGGCTTTTGAATCTATTTGTTCTGGATCTGTTTTTATTGTCATCACCACTACTGATGAACATCTGGAAGCAATAAAGGTTCATTACCTTCTTTCTGGGTGGAGCAGACTGATGGTTTAGCTGCGGGGTCGTGGACGTTTTTCATTCCAGGACTCCAGAATGTTGGAGAGACGAGCAGGGCAGCCATGTTTCTCCTCCTTGGTGGTCTGTGTTCTTCATCCTCTGCTTCAGCTCCTTCATCAATCAAAGCAAAGCGTCCTCAGAGTCTGAAACTGTCTGCATGTGATGCCTCTCTAGTCAAACAACCAACATACCTCCAGACACGTGTGGATGGACTCTGTTCCACTGAGATCCGACTGTTAGAACGCTGCTTCCATATTCAACCTGCTTCTCCTGTAGAAAAGCCGCTAAATTACATCTACAGAATTTCCTGACACCAAGTTTAAATCTGGAGCAGGATGTTGTTCTAATAGTCATCTTGGTCTCTCTGTGTTCTGCCTGGAAGCTTGAGTTGTCTGTTTGTCGTGTTAATAAAGGCTTACTGCAGGTGTTTTCCTCTGTGCCGTCCTCAGGTGGGGACTAGGAGGCTCCTCAGCATCCTGGATGTCCCGGTTCCTCACAGCAGTTCTGATTTTGGACGTCCACAGTTCCTGAAAACACATGAAAAACTAAGTGAGGCCTCCTGAAATGTTGACTTTATGTTTAAATGATGGATTATTGTGTCTCCTTACTGAACATGCTCTCACTGTTTACTGCTCCTCTGGTTTGGTCGCCGTAGATCTCATCAGCATCTTCTGACGGCCCAAAGCTTGTAGCGGCTCGGTCCAACATGAGATTCACAAACACAGAAGAGATCCACTGCGGTCAGAACTGGCCTAGATCATATGGAGAATATTTCTGCACAGGGTTCTTTCCCTTAAACTAGGCCTGAAAACTAACTGAGGAACATCTAGAACTAGATCAACTAGCAGCTGAAAGCGGGTTCTAACAGTCGGCGCCATTCACAATCCACATCTCTAAATCAGTCCTGTCCTCTGCTTCAAACTGCTCTGAAATCAATGAGTCCCTCCAAGCATCGTCTTTATCTTCTCACCATCATCCCAGAGACCAGTGCAACTGGTGACCACCGCATCTTTGCCACTGTTCTATTCTAGATCCAGTTGGTCTCCAGCAGCATTGTCCTTCTATAGACCAGGGCTTTCCAGCTCCACTCCTCCAGAGCTGCTATGCTGCAGCTTTTAGTCACATCGTTTTTCTCCATCAGACCTGAATCGAACGGCTGAATTCCCTCATCAGTCATTCACCTCTGCAGAGCTCTGCTAAAAGGCTGTTTGTTTGATTCTGGTGTTTTGGAGGAGAGATGCACCTGAAAGCTGCAGAAAAGCTGCTGCAGAGGACTGGAGTCAGAGAGCTCTGCTCTAAGGAGCTTCTAATCAGTCTCCACTACAGCCTTGTCCCTCTGCCTCTAGACTTGAAGTTTTCCTCATCTCCACTTTTAGACCTTTAGGATCATAGTTTGACCTCCTGTGTTTCTGTCCCCAGCAGCGATGTCAAGCTGTTGCCTCGGTTTGGTTTGGTTTGGTTTGCCTCCTTTAGCTTCGCCTGTTTTTGAACCAGGACTTTTTTTTTTTTGTCGTTTTGTGTTTTTATATATTTTTGATTATTTGCCTCCATTCTGTGTTTCTTCTTGTAAAACCTCGTTCTTAAATCAACCCTTAGATTGTTTGGTTTGCCTTCTGTTACTGTAGCTAAGAGATTGTCCAGGCAGAGATGGAAAGTAACAAAGTACAAATACTTCGTTACACTTAAAAAAATTAGAAAGGAAAAACAAATATTAAGGTAATATGTGAATATAAACAACTTAAACACATTTACTTCATACCTTGTTTCTCTTTGATAAAAATCTTGCCTTTACTATTAAATATATAAAAAGTTGGTTTACTAGCTTGAATCATTTGGTGCCGTACGCTGACATCAATACCAAATTCAACTCACCGGATGGGAATCTACGCGCATTTGACGACCACTACAAGATGAATCACAAGATACCGAAGTGGTATTACGCAAAATCACCATTGCAGCTTGCGGCGTACAGCATAGTAGTGCGAATTTGCATTATTTGAAAAGAACACAACGGAGATCTAGTCCTATTGGCAGACATCCATTTAAAATGTAGGCAACGGCATGAAAAAAGTGGTTTCTACTTTTACTTTTATACTTTAAGTAAATTTACAAGCCTGTACTTTATTACTTTTACTTGAGTAAAGAAGTTTAATCAGTACTTCCACTTTTACCAGAGTATTTTTTAACACAAGTATCTGTACTTTTACTCAAGTACAGAAAGTGAGTACTTTTGACATCTCTGACTACAGGAAAGTTACTTGATAAATAAAGCAGCGACGCTACAGTCAAGCTACTGGAACACGAGTTAAACTAATAGCTTCGCTACATGTAGCGGCGCTACTGCCCATCACTGATTATGTCAAACATTTTCAGAAGTGACAAAATTTGTAAAAAGATATATCTGAATTCAGTAGGCCTACTTAACTGAATAGGCTCTATGCACAGCTCCACTACTTCCTGAATTTAATGCAGCTCCTTTGTTTCCTGTCTTTCATGATTGGATGCACTGATTAATCCAGGTGTGTATGACCTAAGTAACTGGCCAGACACACCTGGATTAATCAGTTCGTCCAGTAATGAAAGACAGGAAACAAAGGAGCTGCCTTAAATTCAGGAAGTAGTGGAGCTGTGCATAGAGCCCATTATATGTAAAAAGAAAATCTTTATTTTGTATATTTTTAGGATCCTTTCCTCTTGAATTGAAAGTTACCAAAGCAGTTGATCAGTTCTACTAAATAAATATGTACTTTAAGAATTATATATTAAAAAAGTAAGCATTGCTGTGCCCTTTCAAATGCCACAATCCAATTGACAAACAAATCTTTAATAAATTATTATATTAATATTATATTATTATTATTATAAATTATTTAAGTTTATCTGTATAGTGCAAATTCACAACACATGTCATCTCAAGGCAGTTTACAGAGACCATCAACCATGACATCAAGATTGATTAAAAGGTGTAAGGAAAGCCAGTTGACTGCATCAACTAAATTGCAAAAACAATCTAAAATTAAGTAAAAATGTCTTAAATCAAGCGTATTTACCCTTAATTTGAGAAGGTAAATAAGATAGTTTGCCAATGGAATGAGTATTTTTTACACTTAAAATAAGTTAATTAGATAACATGCACTTGAAATAAGACAATGCAATTGATTTTTCTTATTTCAAATGTAAATTTTCTTGTTCTATTGGCAAACTGTCTCATTTATCTCCTCAATTCAGGATAAAATGCACTTATTTTAAGAAAAAATGACTTATTTAGATTTACATTTTTTGCAGTGTAATTGATTCAAAGGCAATCCTTCACACTAAGCATGCTTGTAGCGACAGTGGAGAGAAAATGCCCTTTTAACAGGAAGAAACCTCCAGCATAACCAGGCTCAGTGTGAGCGGCTGAGGCCGACTGGGGTTCAAGGAGACAGAAACAGAGATACACGAAGCAGCAGATATAGAAAAAGATAAATGTTAATTACTTCCACAGGTGGCCCCCTCCAGCAAACAGACTAACTCCAAGCCAGATCCCATGTTAGGGGATGAAAGAGAACACATCCAGTTAGTCACAGTCAGAGAAACAGGACTACACTGAAAAAACAGGTGAAGCCCCAACATCTACTGTATAAACAAATGTGTTGATGGCAGCAGCACAGCTGATATTTCTCTCCAGGATGGAGTCACAGCCAAACAGGAACAGACCAGATGAAGCTACTATGAGAAAAAGCAGAGAGAGCAGAACGTTTAGAAATGCCGTTATAAAATTCTGACTGGAGATAAGAAAAACAGATTTTATTTAAATGTCAAAATAATAATTTAAAGGGAGAAATTAAAATTTTGAAATTGTTTTACTGTTATCTTTTAATTTTGTATCCTTTAGATCAGAGATGTCAAACTTTAATACCGGTATTATATTTTGTCTCTTCAGCGTCATCAAGCCTTTGAAAAAAGCCAGTCTCAGCAGCATATATGAACCTTTTGATTTCATCATTTTATTAACACCACACTGTTCTCATGTATTTTATTTTTTAACCACTTTGTACACTTTCAATGGATAAATGTGCAGCAGGAACAAAATTTTGTGATGTCTGAGTGGTCCCTTCTTTAGGAACTGAAATCTATGATGTCACACGTCCCTTTTGCAGGATCTGCATACATGCCATAATACCGACCATAACAGTGGTACCTTCTGCAGCATCTAAAATCTATGAAGTCCCACCAGCAGTACTTACTTTGGGAAATAACTATCTGTGATGCCACATGATTCCACACTGAAGTTACAAATATTTATGTTGCCACATGTATTTTTTGTTATATTTGGAATAACTGATTTCAGCAGTCCAAAAACATGACTGTTAGATTAATTGACTCAAAATTTGTGTGTGCAAGATTGTATGGCTGTGTATCTTTGTGTTGCCCTGTGACAGACTGGCGACCTGTCCAGGATTCAATTCAATTCAGTTTTATTTCTATAGGGCCAATTCACAACACATGTCCTCTCAAGACACTTTCCAGTTCACCAGATCATCCAGTCAAATTGATGCAAAGTTTTCTATCTAAGGAAAACCATTTGATTGCATCGACTCATTGACTCTTCAGCAATCCCTCACACTAAGCATGCTTGTAGCAACAGTGGAGAGGAAAAACTCCCTTTGAACAGGAAGAAACCTCCAGCAGAACCAGGCTCAGTGTGAACGGCCATCTGCTGAGGCCCACTGGGGTTCAAGGAGACAGAAGCAGACATAGAAAAAGAAGCATAGATACAAAAGGCAACTGTCAACCAGCTCCACAGGCGGCCCCGTCCAGGAAACACACAGCCAGGCAGACGAGCTCCGAGCCAGCTCCCATGTCAGAGGATGAAGAGAGCACATCCAGTTAGTCACAGTCAGAGAAACAGGACTACACTGAAAAACAGGCTGATCTCCAGCAGCTATAAACAAAGGTGTTGATGGCAGCAGCACAGCTGATATTTCTCTCCAGGATGGAGTCACAGCCAAACAGGAACAGACCAGATGAAGCTACTATGAGAAAAAGCAGAGAGAGCAGAACGTTAGAGATTGAACTAACAGATTCTTCAGAGTGGGAAAATAGAGATAGAATGAAGCAGAATGATGAAAAAGGGGTCCCTATGTCCTCCAGCAGTCTAAGCCTATAGCAGCATAACTATAGAGATAGCTCAGGATAACCTGAGCCACTCTAACTATAAGCTTTATCAAAAAGGAAAGTTTTAAGCCTAGCCTTAAAAGTAGACAGGGTGTCTGCCTCACGGACTAAAACTGGTAGTTGGTTCCACAGGAGAGGAGCCTGAGAACTAAAGATCTGCCTCCCATTCTACTTTTAGAAATTCTAGGAACCACTAGTAAACCTGCAGATTGAGAGCGAAGTGCTCTGTTAGGAACATAAGGAACAATCAGATCTCTGATATCAGATGGAGCTTGGCCATTTAAGGCTTTATATGTGAGAAGGAGGATTTTAAATTCTATTCTGGATTTAACAGGAAGCCAATGAAGAGAAGCCAGGATAGGAGAGATATGATCTCTCTTTTTCATTTTCATCAGAACTCTGGCTGCAGCATTTTGGATCAGCTGAAGGCTTTTAACTACAGTTTGTGGACTTCCTGATAGTAAAGAATTACAATAGTCCAGCCTTGAAGTAACAAATGCATGGACTAGTTTCTCAGCATCACCCCTGGACAGGAGATTTCTAATTTTTGCAATATTCCCCAGATGAAATAACAGGTCCTGATCAAAAACAACACCAAGATTTTTTACTTTATTATCTGAAATCAGTTTAATCCCATCCAAATGAAGTGATTATGGACCCTGCCTCTCGCCCATAAACTGCTGGAGATAGGTACCATCCTCACTGCAACCCTGTTGGAGTAAGCAGGAGAAGATGGATGGATGGAACCTTTTAGACCCTTGTTTAAAAAAAGAACTAAAAACAAATCTATGGTCCCGAATTCTACTGACTGACTTCAACAACCTTGTGGGAAATGACTGAGAAACATGGAGAGGCATGATCAAAGAAATGGACCTCCTGTTCCAAACCATGATTGGTGTTTCATAACTAGACTTTTGTGCAAGCCATAGATTGTCCATCATGGACACCATTGTAAGCATAAAGGTGCTCATCAGTACATTTGAAAATGTTTATTTTCCTGTCATCTGACCTGTGGCTGCATGTCTTGGACACTCAGGTGAAGAGAGGGGCAGAGCGGTGTACCGGTCACCATCTGGGCATTATATACTGGAAGTGGTGGAAGCCAGACAGACTCTTGGCAGGCCCAAGTGAGAAGTGAGGATCTGCTGGGGACGTCTGGCCTTCGGTCTGCGACATGTTCAACCTCTGGGTGCAGTTATCTATCAAGTTCAAGCTGGTCAAAATATACTGATATACATTCAATCTCAATCATTATTAAAGATTAGGATATATGTAAATACATTTCCATATTTTCACATATTGTGAAATATATAAAATATTTTACAATTTGTCAAATATTTACCTGACAAATAAAGTTTAGGCAAAGAAATTGTGTATATAACCATTACAGACAGACTACAGTTTATCTTCCATAATTAGCTTTACAGAATATGCTTGGATTCAGCACTCTGCCAGCGTTTACGCGCTGGAGAAAACACAGTTAGTTACGCTTTACACTTGTGTACAAGCGTTAGAAAACATAGTGATGAAAATCAAGAATGCTAAAACCAAAATAAGGAGGACTAAAGATTTCAAATACTTTGCTTTGTGAACATAATCTATATAATTTAATTTGTGCTTTATGAATTAAATGGATGAAGTTACTTTAAATGAGCTAATATTCAAATTCAATTATATCTATGTGTTCATTTTTCTCAAGCAGAGGAGTAATGGATATTTTTTATACATCCCCAAAATCATCTTTATCCTTCATTTTTGTGTACTGTTGCACTGCTGCCACATGGGGGTGCGATCTTCTCCCTTCCTAAAACGCATCCAGAGAATGATGCTTTGATGATTAGATAAACCAAAAACCTCAATGCTGCAAGGACAAACGTTTCACTTGTTCATTCTGCTGATATTATTACAAGATCATATTCTGCTTATTATATTTTCTTTAAATTCTCTCCTTCATTTAGTGCAGTTTGATTAACATCCTTCAGAGGAATAGAACCAAAGAATCAACACCTGTTCAAAAGCTGAACTGAACAAGTGATATGTTGTAGTGCGTTTCTATGTAGTATCTATGTGTGCAAGTCAATGAAATGCCCCCATATGTTATGAAAATAAAAGCAGTGTGTGTGTGTGTGTATACATATAGATCTAGTGGTAAGACAGATTTTCAGATGTTATAGAGATCTGATATTGCACTGAAATTCAGTATTGAAGATAGATGGGCAGAAAGATTCTTCACTAATGTAAGATAAACACTGTTTTAGAGGGCATCAGGCATAAAACACAACAATGCTTTCTCTTCAAAATACATATCTGCTCCAACGGGAGCAAAGCACCTGCTATCAAATGTTTTTTCAGCCACTGATCTTTGCTTTAATATAAAGGAGATTATGTTTCAAACTCTCTGTAAGAATTAAAACTGATATCCAGAAAGGGGTTCTGGTCGCTGCCTTTGATGACTTACTTCTGAAATAAGAAGTCACATCTGTGAATGACACAGAAACAACTTAAACAGTTTGAGTTTAACTGGTAGATAAATGAAAACCATTAGCAGTACGAGCTAATAACGGTGTGAGTCCTTAGAGTTGCAGGCATTCAGATGAAGCAGTCCAAACTGGCAGCCAATGAGGATCAAGATGGTGTCAAAAGGTTTATTGGATAAGTATGATAAGAAAATCGACTAAACCAAGAGATAAAAGACCACTAGAAGATTTACATGAATAAAACCAAATCAGGATTTAAAATACCTTTAAGACTTAGAGGTCATCTCCACATGGTCCAAAGGTTTAATTTAACAGCCTAAAAGTAGCTGGAATGGTTGGCATCACAGTCTAAGACTCTCTCTAATGTTCACTGCTTCCCCTTTAAAACATCGAGGCCTCTGGCAGCTGCTGCTGCTCCTCTTGTGTTATTTCTGCTGCTGCTGCTTTAAAAGCCTGAGCTGGTCATCACACATTCTGCTTCATTCTTTATTTAATTTCCTCTAAAGTTAAGCAAGTCGTTAATGTTGATACACAGAGACTATTTTACATGTTAGGAGAAGCAGACGGATAAAAAGTGTGGCTACATATTCACTAAAGGAGGCTGTAGAGTACAATGTGTGCGATATTTAACGAACAACAAAGAAACACATAAACCAGAGGAACACAGAAACAGTTTTTATGCTGCTGCTAACTATGAGTTAAATGGCTCTCAGCCATGCTGGATTTTAAGGTAAATGGTTGGTGAGAAATCTTAGATTTTCTTTTAGCTCCATTTTGAAATCACATTTAAATTTTGCTTTAGAGTTTGGACTAAAATGTAGTTTAGTTTTGAAAGCAGTTTATTTACCCTTTTTTACTTTAGTTTAAGTCCATCTAAATATTACAGCTCGCTCAACAACTATTACAACTACTACAACTACTACAACTTTATATTGATTTAGATTAATTATATTGATGAATAACCTAAAAAAAATTCTCTCTTTTTTATCACTCCTGGCAGCGGTGCCAGCCAATGACAAAGGTAATCACCTTTAAGAATGTCTCTCATTGGCTGGTTCTCCAAAGGAATCCACCTCTCCATACTATTGAAATACAGATCTGACTCAGTCTCATTTGATATGTTAAAAATAAACAAAGTCTAGTCACTGTTCAAGCATTTTGGGGGTTTTGGACTCTTTTTGTTAAATCTGCGCATCAATCAGTAACCAATGCATCAGAAAAGTTAGTGGTGAACATCAGGACTCCATTGACTGCATGTTGGAGGTCAGTGTGACACTGACCTGACACTAAAGTACTTTTGACATTAAAGTACTTCCTGCTCTGCTCAAAAATTCCCAACTTTTTCAAGTGAAAGTTCATTTTCTCCTCTTTCTCTACAGAGGCTGCGGCATGGTCTGTGACAACACTTTCACTAGGGAAAGAGATTTTTCTGCTTCAACCCATTGTTGAACGTTGGAAACTCAAATTAAAAGTGTCACTATTGGCAACTTGCTGTTGCAAAAGTACCCTAGAAAGATATCAGACTGCCTATTATATAATTTCCAAAGGTCTTTTTTGTTTTGTTTGTTAGTTTAGATTCCTTTTGTAAAAGAAAACGCCACCTCTGATGGCGAGCTAACCCAAGGACTTGATTCATGGACTTATAAAATATAATTTATAAGACTAATATGATTTGTAAGAGTCATATTTCCCATTTGTTTATCTTTTGTTTGTAATATTTATTGCAAAATATTAACTGAAAAACCGGCCTGATTTTTTCATTTCACCCCCCAGGCTCTCTTAAAGGACAATCTTCTGTTGCAGCTTTTGTAGCTGTTGCCTAGACCATATCTGTTACATTTGGGTAAACGGATCGATTAAAACCTCCTGGCAGACAATGAGTAAAGACACAAATAGCTAAATTCAAAAGAAAGTAGTTCATTTTTATGACATGTTCATGACAGTTACATGTTTTAAAGGCAATTTATCTATTCAGTTGCTGGTTTAATGAGGTTTTGACC
>JAGKQL010000008.1:32912007-32928120 GCA_018398635.1 Cyprinodon brontotheroides | reverse complement strand
TAACTCCAGTTCTAGTTAACCATCTATTCATTATCTGCAGGACATTACTTTTGCACAACAACATTTCATCGGGACATTATACCTGCCCTAAAACCAGCTCCACACATGCCATGTCCCATATCAGTCTGCATTGTCCTTTGTTTAGAAATTCACCGTCTACTTAATGCCTCTCATTCTCTCTGCCCCTTTATTCTCTGTGTTTATCTGGTAATTGGCCCTGGAACCGGAAGTATCCACTGGATTACCCCCTTCTGTACCTCTGCTGCCTTATTGGACCCCGTTACCGAACCTGGACTGCCTCTGGACTTTTTAGCGCACGTGGAACACTTAATTATTAAAAAAAATACACACGCATGTTGAATGAATTTTGACTTTTATTTGTAACATTCTCTAAACGTGAGTTTTCAATGGAAAAAAGTCACATCACCAACAGAACAGACTAAAGCGTACTACTTTAAAGTAGTACGCTTGCTTGTCTTTCTTCTTCTTTCATCTGGCTCATCTCCCTGTTTCCCTCACCGTATTCTCCCTCATCCTGGTGCTTTTCTGTCTCTGTGTCTTCCCTGAACTCTTCCTCATCTCCTGTCCTGGTATTAGATGTTGATGGTATAGAGCTTCCCTGCTGGCGGCTGGCTACAATATAATAATAATAACCATCATGACAATATGTAATAATATGCTTTAACAAATATGCCACATTAGTTTAAATAATGGGCTATTAGGGCAACATGACTGGAAGTCTTGTCACGGATATGACTATGGGGTAGCCTGCCAAAATAATGGCTGGCTTTTAATACTGCTGATTTTGTACAAAACCACTCCTAAAAAATAAAATGAACAGCTTTTAAGATTTTTCAATACGATTAACCCTCCTTTCTGGCACAGTCGCAATTACTAAATCAATGTAAAAATTCAAGACAATTTAATTTATGTTGCCTATGTTAGAGTGATACTATGAGAGTGATAAATATTCAGCCAGACAGAACCCAGTTAAATGGTCCGAGGATGTTAAAAATAGATTGAGAAAATTCATGGGCAGAAAAACAGGAAAGCCATGGCCAGAAAGTGTTTGCACTTGGTAAAATTACTCATGAGGATTATTCCAACATCTGATGGTTTGACCCCTTTTGAGATAGTGAATGGGAGACCTTTTTTCTACCTCTATGGGAAGGACAGCCATGGGCTGAAAAAAGAACAAAGATGACATTGACCCGCTAACTAAGTGGGTGCTGAAACTTTTAGCCACAAAACTGTTCGAAAACATGTAATCTGCCTAGTGCTTTCCCCCCCACAGGAAGGCCTGAAGCCTGAGGCCGAAAAGCTGATTAAAAATCATCAAAAGAAAACTTGAAAGTCTCGAGGTGGGAAGGACCCTACATAGTGCAACTAACAACCCCCCACCGCCGTGAAAATCCAGGAAAGAGACAATTCTGGATCCACCAGAGTCATTGTAAACCGATTAAAAACTTCCACAGCAAGAAGCCCAATTACCTTCCACACACAGGAACCCCATAACTAAGGTGTGGGGATCTTTGGAAGTCCAGCTTCAAAGGGGTTTGGTTTTTTAGGACCACTGCCTCAACGTTGATGAAGAAAAACAACCTAACCCAGTCCTTTTTTAGAGTCCTAGTTAAAGGGTGTTTCATTGGAAGAGCTTGTGAAGATGGAAAACTAATGACGTTCTGCTGCCTGGTGGTGACCATATTGAGTGGTGTTTCTAGGAACTCAAACTGACTGTCTGAAACAAAGGCAAGAGCAGGATGATTTTTTGATGGATCCACAGAAAGTCATCCATACGGGTGCTAATATGTGGTGGCAACATGCCAAACATGTTGCTGAAGATTTGAACAAAACAGACTGTTATGTTTGTACTCATATGCCTACTTCTACCATGCCTACAATCAATGATTCAGAAATGATAGGAACCCCTCTAATCCAATATTCAGCTATCACTTATGCTCAACTCCGCCGAGATGCTGATGAAGATAATGATGATGATGAAGCTGTGTAATCTTTACAGGATAATGATCGCCCTCCGGGAGGGGTCGGGTAGGATTTTTTTCTCTATTGGAGAGTTTTGCCTACCAAGGGACAGATTATTTTAAAAGTTTTTTTATTCATTTTTTACCTTTTTGCTTGAATTTTCCTTTTAATATTGTTGTTTTTTGCATATTAAACTTTGATTACTGAATTTATCTGCAATGTATCTATGATGTATGTAGTGAAAATCTTTTTAGAAGTGCTATATGCTGATGTTTTTATGTATAAGAGGAGGGAAATATTAGAGTGATAATTATAAAACTATTGTGTGGACATATGAAACATTGAAAGAAAAGAGGATGCTACATTTCTATCCTGTGATGGTCAATTCACACTATCTTGTTACCTGCATCCCCCCAGATAATCATTACTGGGTCTTCTGTTTAAGGCACACCCTATGATGTTGTAAACTGTTAATAAAAGGCTTTGCTATGAAGGGATCTGTGTGAGAAGGTGCTGGTTTTCCGAGCCAGCAGCTTCTCTCTGCTCTGCAGACGCTGACGTCACAAAACCCTGTCTCTGTGTTGATTATTTCCTTTTAATCTTTTAAACTCACATTTCTCTGGATTAAAACCCAACAGCCTAACAAAACCTATACAACAGAAAACGTTGGTAGCCTATGTGGTCGTCCTCACGTTATCTGTCATTGACTTGGGCTATAGTGTAAAACTTTATCTAGCCTAACTAGTTTATCAGGTGACCAGTCGGCAAAAATGCTTGTTTGGTGCTGCTGAATGAGACATTTTAATGCACAACAAAATGATTGTGCTTGATCTGTATATTAACTGGCTAATGGGGCACGGGAGAAGCAGCCTGTCAGTCTTTACAAATGTAATGGTGCAAAAAATTCCTCTTAAACCCACCTGCTACTAGAACAACTGGCCGGACCTTATTTATACCCCAACGCATAGCAGAGGCCCACCCAGATAATGATGCTTAGGGGCCTATTGTTGTGTCGTTACGGCAGTAGTCCCAAAGCCATTAATTATGGCGATGCTGATTGGCCAAATATTGATTAATTTTCCCTAGCAACTTTATACAATTGGTTATTTTGCTACATTTCAGGGGCGCTTTGAATGAGCGCTCAAGCAGAGAAATGATACGTTCTGTCGGTGGAAATGTACTGTTGAATTACAGTCAGTTGGTAGAAGTGTTGTTTTGATAATTCATATTACATCTAGCCACATACTATTAAGTAGAACTGACATTGATAATACTTTCAAAATCTATATATATTATTAATTACTTTTCCCCTCCACAGCCAGGGAGGGCGGCGCCCCCTATGGGCCAGCCCCCTCTGCCTCCATCTAATCTTTGTATCCTAACTTTTATTTTTGGTGGTCATGTTAGTTAAGTTGAGGGCTCAGCACCATATGCAACGCTCCTTTGCTACATTTGGCAGTTCATCCGCACATTAAATTTAGTCCCAGTGGATGAAGGTTAGGACAGAGGAAATGTTATACTGGCGTTGGAGATATGCAGCGGATTATTTTACTCCAAAGATCTGCGGGTGTGTTTAAATGGGCCTCGTAATGGCGATGAAAAAAAATACAACTGCTCAGTCAGCTTGAAATTTACTTCCAGCTCCAGGCTCATTGTGGAATATTTTAAACTGCGGTAGAAAACCTTAGAAAGCTGCCAGCGAGCTTTAAAACTCGCTCCTTTGCCTTATTAAACTCAAGCTTTAACTGAACTCACGTTTAGCCGAGGATGAAACTATATTATTGCGCAAAACGCTTTGCAATTAGCTGCTGCAATTAGCAAGCTTCTCTAAAACTACTCGCGCACGCGAGCGCAGGCTCCCTCGAGGTTACCATGGAAACGGAGCGCCTGCCGATCTTTAACGTGATTACTTTCCAGCCTGGACCTTGAAGCTGAACTTGCTGCAGTCTGTGGTTTGCTAACCTGCTAACGATGAGCTACGCACCAGAGAAGCACAACTACTCGAGAGATCATCTGGAAGGTTTGTTTTACTCTTTTACTTTGTTAATTACAAAAATGTTACGTGAAAAATTATTAATTTGATGTTTTTTTTCATGACGTTGTGGCAGCTAGCTTAGCATGTAGCATCTCCGACATCTCAGGATTAAATGTTTTTAGTCGATTAAATGTTAACAGTGATTTAATGATTTGAAAATAACTTTTATTTCTGTTTGAGAGAAACACCTTTGTTGAATTAGAAGTAAATGTTTGAAAACTAGGTGGCGCTAGCTCTATGATTTTAAAAAATGCATTTTGCTCTATGTGGAAATGTTGGGGAAATTACATTCAATAAATATTCAAATATATTTGAAGGACATTTAACACAATATGTTATCAAGCCGAACTGTTTATTTTTCTATTTAATAAAAAAGTGAACATTTTGAGTATTTTGTAAGTTGGCTGAATTTAAACCTGATAACAGCTGGAAAAAAGAAGAAATTAAGATTCTCAAGTTGTTTAGTTTAGTAAATGTGTTTAGGAAATGATAGGTTTTTATTTAGTGTTTTAATAAAAAGTATTTAAGGGTTATTATGTATTAAATCGAGTTTTTATTGGTTGGAAATGGGAGAAATGATAACAGAGATAAAATGAGATAAAAAGTACATTTTGGTTTGAGAGGATAATATTTAAGTTGAAGAAGTTAATGTGGAAATGGTTGAAAAAATACAAAATTAATTGTTTTAGGATAAAATAGGTTTTGTTAAATACATTAAAACTTTAAAGAGGAGGATTTTTAAAAAATGCTGTGAAAAACATGGTCTCCATGGATACCTTAGTTGAATGCATTGAACAACTTTAGGCTTTTTTTAAGGTGGCATATATAAGGTGGCATTTTGAATTTAATGGAAGATCAAATGTGTTAATAATGTTTGACTGATTTTAAAAGTTTGTGGTTCCAAAGGATAATTTTTGGTGAGTTTGGTTTCCAATCCTTTAAAAACAAGGTGGCATCTGGCCCCTTCTGTCAGAGAAGGCCTTGAAGAACAAGTATGGTCTCCATGGATACAACAATAAACAACTATAAGGTTTAAAATGATTGTGAAATAAAAATGAAATCCTTTACATTTTTGGGCTGTAACATGTTTAGAGCTTGACTGTGTTTATTCTAAGTGCTGCCATTGCTAACCGTGTGAGGAAAGCATAGAGAATAAATGTTTAATTAAGAGTTTAGAAAGGAGGATTATATGTTTCTTTTACAGGGAGAAAGTAGAATTAAAACATCAATTTAGAACATATATTATATATAAACGTTTTTTTGAGTCCTTGTTTGAATGTTCAGGTTAATGTAAATAATTTCATCCCATCTGTCACCAGTAATAATACAATTTATTCATTGAGGACTAATTTTTCTAGGTCTTCAAAACATTCAAAACTGGATGGTTTCACCTAAACCATTAAAAGTTCTGAATAGGACCCTTTCTTACAGTTTTTAGAAAAAGAACAAAATTATTCTACATAGTTTGCTAATGTCCATTTCTGCTCTGGGCTTTCTATGTGCGGATTGAGGTCTTTATTTCTACTCTAGGATGCACTGAGGAAGGGGTCTGATAAGCTGAGGCTTTTAACCCTTTATTTCTGTTAAAGGGAAACACAGTTTTTTTTTTTCTGACAAAGAAATATTTAATAGATCAAACCTTCCGTAGTATGGGTTTAAAAAGGTTTACTCACAGCTTAAAATGTTCTTTAATCTGAACAAATCCAAATGAATAGTCTGGGTCAGTTGCTCCCAAATGTGGAAGCGTGCCCCCTAGGGGGAGTTTAGTGTAATAGCAGGGAGCGTAATAGAAATAAAGGAAGTAAATGGACCATTTGGAGCGTATTTTTGTATTGATAACATCGTGAAAAAAAATCGAAACCCCAATAACTAGTAAAATAAAGATTTGAATTTAAAATAATCAATTTTGTGTTAGTCTTGTGATTTAAAGGATATTGTAGCTTTTTTTCTAAACCTCGCTGTCAGCAAAACGCACATGAGGACCAGCAAAATGTCCTCCCTTTACGACAATCGCTCCTCAGTGTGACTGTGAAATAACAAAAAAGGTCCCCACAATGATGCCGAGGACCATATACACACATATATACATAATATAAATATGTATGTATGCACAGATTGATGTTTTTATTGATTAAATCTCCTTAAACCTGACTAACTCTCACAGGCACATTCAGCAACCTAAAATAAAGCATTGAGTTTTGTGATTTGATGTTCCTTAATTAATGTTCCAGGTCTAATGATTTTTTTCCTCACTGCTCCAGACGCCCCACCTCCGTCTGATCCTGCCCTGGAGTTCTGGATCTTGATCGCGGATCAGGTTGATTTCCCTTTCTATATGAACGTAGGGCTGTTCTCGGATGATGTAGAGGACGATTTTACTGTTGATGTGGAGTCTGATGATGAGTTTAGGGTCGTAGATGTGGTGATTAATGACGAGGAGGAGATAGAGGGTTCTGATGATGAGGAGGATGATAATGAGGCAGAGGTCCCAGAAGGGGTGGTAAATGAGGAGCAGGAGATAGAGGATTATGATGAGGATGAGGATGATAACGAGGCAGAGATCCCCAGAAGGGGTGGTAAATGAAGAACAGGAGATAGAGGATTATGATGAGGATGAGGATGGGTCTTTTTCTAGTGAGTCTCTTGAGGCGTCTAGTGACTTCTCTGGGTATGATACCGTGAGCTCTGAGGAAGAAGACAGTGAAGAAGATGACCCCCTTCAAACACATCTTCGCTTCATTGAGACGGTTTCCCGTTTCATCAGACTCCAACGGTACCAGGCGCCGCCAGAGGACTCCTCGGAGAGTGAAGAGGACCACCGACCTCCACGGCCCGGCCCTTCTTCCCGGAGGAGGAGAAGAGAGGAAGATGACGAAGAGGAGCCCCCTATGAAGCTTTTTCGTCGGGACCTGTGAGAAGAGGAATTTGATCAAGAATCTTCCTTTAACTCCTTCAACAACTTCTCACAATGAAGAGAAGCTGAGGCTTCAGCAGAAGAACCAAACATTTTACCATCTTGCTTTGGATCATTTTGTAGGAGGAGTTAGATGTATTTTCTTGATTTGATGATGATTGGAGGTGGAAACAGTCATATCTAGGTATAATTTATTGATTGTGTTTATATCTGGCAGGTCTAGGGATGCCTCAGGTAGCGTCTAGCGCCGTGGCTTTTCTTTACCCCGCTGCTAGGTTTTTATTTAAGTTTTAAATGTTACGAATTTTCCTTTAGCACAGAAATCTGAGCAGAGACATACTAACAATTTCTAAAAGGTATGAAACATGAGAGCTGGTTAAGGCGGAAACAATCTAACATGCTCTACGTCTAGACAGAGCTGGACATTCTCCTAGCTAACAGAAGCCAAACCAAACAATCCAAGGATTGATTTAAAAACAACGTTTGACAAGAAGAAACACAGAATGGAGGCAAATGAACAAAAACTAAATAAAAACTCAAAAAATTAAATCCTGGAGGCAAACCAAACCAAACCGAGGCAACAGCCGGACATCGCTGCTGGGAATGCATCGAAACCTTTGATTAGTGAGACATCGCTGCTGAGGACTAACACCCGGAGGTCAAACTATGATCCCAAAGGTCTAAAAGTGGAGATGAGGAAAACTTCAAGTCTAGAGGCAGAGGGACAAGGCTGTAGTGGAGCAGAGGTCTCTAACTCCAGTCCTCTGCAGCAGCTTTTCTGCAGCTTTCAGGTGCATCTCTCCTCCAAAACACCAGGATCAAACAGCTCTACAGAGCTGAATGACTGATGAGGGAATTCAGACGTTTGATTCAGGTCTGATGGAGAAGAGATGTGACTGAAAGCTGCAGCATAGCAGCTCTGGAGGAGTGGAGCTGGAAAGCCCTGATCTATAGAAGGACAATGCTGCTGGAGACAAACTGGATCTAGAATAGAACAGTGGCAAAGATGCGGTGGTCACCAGTTGCACTGGTCTCTGGGATGATGGTGAGAAGATAAAGACGATGCTTGGAGGGACTAATTGATTTCAGAGCAGTTTGAAGCAGAGGACAGGACTGATTTAGGGATGTGGATTGTGAATGGCGCCGACTGTTAGAACCCGCTTTCAGCTGTGAGTTGATCTAGTTCTAGATGTTCCTCAGTTAGTTTTCAGGCCTAGTTTAAGGGAAAGAACCCTGTGCAGAAATATTCTCCATATGATCTGTGCCAGTTCTGACCGCAGTGGATCTCTTCTGTGTTTGTGAATCCCATGTCGGACCGAGCCGCTACAAGCTTTGGGCCGTCAGAAGATGCTGATGAGATCTACGGCGACCAAACCGGAGGAGCAGTAAACAGTGAGAGCATGTTCAGTAAGGAGACACAATAATCCATCATTTAAACATTAAGTCAACATTTCAGGTGGCCTCACTTAGTTTTTCATGTATTTTCAGGAACTGTGGACGTCCAAAATCAGAACTGCTGTGAGGAACCGGGACATCCAGGATGCTGAGGAGCCTCCTAGTCCCCACCTGAGGACGGCACAGAGGAAAACACCTGCAGTAAGCCTTTATTAACACGACAAACAGACAACTCAAGCTTCCAGGCAGAACACAGAGAGACCAAGATGACTATTTGAACAACATCCTGCCCCAGATTTAAACTTGGTGTCAGGAAATTCTGTAGATTAATTTAGCTTCTTTTTTACAGGAGAAGCAGGTTGAATATGGAAGCAGCGTTCTAACAGTCGGATCTCAGTGGAACAGAGTCCATCCACACGTATTTGGAGGTATGTTGGTTGTTTGACTATAGAGGCATCACATGCAGACAGTTTCAGACTCTGAGGACACTTTGCTTTCATTGATGAAGGAGCTGAAGCAGAGGATGGAGAACACAGACCACCAAGGAGGAGAAACATGGCTGCCCTGCTCGTCTCTCCAACATTCTGGAGTCCTGGAATGAAAAACGTCGACGACCCCACAGCTAAACCATCAGTCTGCTCCACCCAGAAAGAAGGTAAAGAACCTTTATTGCTTCCAGATGTTCATCAGTAGTGGAGAAGACAATAAAAACAGATCCAGAACAAATAGATTCAAAAGCCAAAACCATCCCATCAAGGTGGTCTAACCTTTAATTCTTCTTTCCATCATGAAGGGATGTTCACCTCAATTTATCTCTATAACCAAAACTTTACCAGAACCAGAAGTTCTGACTTTTCCATTAGACCACAGATAAACAGTTAAGAAGCAGCTTCTGATCCAATATGGGAGAATTTCCCCCTGGTTGATGTCTGAAGGGTTTTAAGAACTTATTAAAGCAGAGAAACGACCCTGATGAAACGGACTGTAGACTCCAACAAATGCAGCATTTTCAGGCATTTTCTCCAAGCATCCATTGTCTACAGTTATCACTGCTGTTAACTTTAGCTTCTCCCTGTGTGTTTCCCTCTTCTCTCCGTTAAATTGACACCTCTCTCAGTGTTTCTGTGTTTAAATGTCACTGACTAGCGTGTTCTCTCACTAACTCCTGTTCTTCTCTTCCAGCAGATTTCTTCCGTCGTCTCCTCGTTGGACCGGCACCTCTTGGACGTCTGCTGTCCTGTTAAAGACCCGCTCTGCCGCAGTAGATGGGCGCTGACATGGAGCCACGTTCTGTTGGAGGATCCTTCCTGCTTAAAGCCAGTTTTCCTCTCTACTGTCACCACTTCATTGCTCATTGTGAGGAGGAAATGCTGTACAAGATTAATGACTGGATGCGGTTGGCTGAGCTTCCTTGGATTGAAGACATTTCTCTAAACGCCAAAATAGACTTAATGTATCTTTACCATATTGTAAAAAGGATCTAATTGGAGTTTTATGATTGATTTCATTCTGTGTTTGTGTTGAATTGTGTTACATGTTTCTGTTTTAAAGCTCTCGTGTAAATTGCCTTAAGATGACTTGTTTTTATTTCACTAGACTAAATTATATTAAATCCTGCCTACTGGTTCTGTTTCTGCTAAGGGATCCTTCCTTTTATTTTATATTCACCTGTTATTTTTTACTATAATAAAACTTTGATTCAAGTCATTTGAACAGGATCTGTTGGTCTTTTTTACTAAATGTTGTTGAAATAAGTGGTTGTAAATGGGTTCTTTATAGATAAACCAAACTGAAGTCAACAGGAGTTCTAATATCACTATATGTGAGGTAGTTTTGTTAACGATCAGCAAGGTGAACTAAACCGCATCAGCCTCCGGTTCCAGATTCCTCTGAGGATTTTTATTCGGCACTTTCACTCTGACAGCCATCTGCCTGAGCTTCCAAGATCTCAGCGCCTGGATAACCAGTTGGCAACACACCTGCACTGGAGTGGACCGAGCCACAATTAAACAGGTAGAAAACGTCTAAACAGAGAAACAATAATAAAATGATTAAATAATTTACAAACGAAACAGTCTACAAAATAAGCAATGTTATTGAAGATAACTAAAAAATTTACTTTAAAGAAAAACAAAGCATTACCCCAAAGAAACCTCTAAATGGAAGAACCCAGCAAGGCACTCAGGTGTATTTATGCATTTTATACTGTAAAAAAATCAATATACCAACAAAGTAGTTTCATAAATATAGTTGCAATTGTAACATGGTATTCTGTTGGAATGGTGGTTCTTCTACTCCTCTGTAGAAACAGAAATAGGTCTCTGGTGTCTTTTTTTTTTAGCACTGAAGAACAGACATTTAAAATAAGGTTTTAAAAAAAAAAAAATGCACTGGATGTTGGAACTATAAATCATTAAAAAAATACACATACGCATGTTGAATGAAATTTGACTTTTAATTTGTAACATTCTCTAAACGTGATTTTTCAATGGAAAAAAGTCACACCACCAACAGAACAGACTAAAGCGTACTACTTTAAAGTAGCATCCTCCTTGGTGCCATGTCTTTAAAGATGTTGATGACCTCGCTGTGGTTTACCTCAATGTCTTTTTCAATGGCAAGCAGAAGAAGGTCAGAGAGCCTTTCTTCTCCACACAGGCTGCTTAGTTTAGTTTTGATGATTTTCAGCTTGGAAAATGATCTTTCAACTGAAGCTGTCGTCACTGGTAATGTTGCATATATTTGGATCATTTTGACAAAGGTAGGAAAGATCCGCTGGCCATTGTTTTCCCTCATCCTGGTCTTTTTTTCTGTCTCTGTGTCTTCCCCTGAACTCTTCCTCATCTCCTGTCCTGGTAGATGTTGGATGGTATAGAGCATCAATACGATTTTTCAATATGATTAACCCTCCTTTCTTGGCATTGTGCTGCAATTACTAAATCAATATACAATTAGGAAAATAAAGAGACCAAAATGTGTTAATTTATGTTGCCTAACAAAAACCTATACAACAGAAAATGTTTGTCTTAACACATAGATTTGCAATTGCAAACTCTACCTAAATTATTTGTAGCCTATGTGGTCGTCCTCACGTTATCTGTCATTGACTTGGGCTACAGTGTAAAACTTTATCTAGCCTAACTAGTTTATCAGGTGACCAGTCGGCAAAAATGCTTGTTTTGGTGCTGCTGAATGAGACATTTAATGCACAACAAAAATTATTTTGCTGCTTGATCTGTATATTACCCTGGCTAATGGGGCCGCGGAGAAGCAGCCTGTCAGCGAGCAGCGTTCCTGCTATATCTGAAGACGCTTACTGAACTGCTATGATGCTGCTGATCTGGCATACCCCCGCGTGCTACCGCGCTACGAAGTTCACGTGGACGAAGCGGAAGAGATAGGGCTGGTCGGTGCGCGTAAGGGAGGTGGCTCATTTCGGGCAATAAATCCTTTGAAGTCGTTTTTAATGGCTCAGGGTTTTCAAAAGATCATTTCAAAACCGACCTCAGTAAAATCTTAATAATATTAATAATAATAATAAAAAAAAAAAACGAGTTTCAAAGGGCATTTTCATTGATAAAGGGCAAACTTCCTAGTGCTTAAGCACCACCTAGTGTCTATGATGTATGCATGCCCCTGATCCTGAGGTTGTGCTACCAATCCAATCTTGGTTTATTTTCCATCTGTCAGTAAAGGTCTTTGGATAAATAGTAATCTAGCATATTCGTAATAACATTCCATGAAGAGAAAAGCGCCAATAAGTCCATTTTTTACCATCAGGAAATTTAAATCCTTATAGCTAATGCTAGCTGTATTGCTAATTAACTTAACTTCCACAAATATTTGCAGTTTGTTAGGATTCCTTTCAGCCCTTGATGATCCAGTTTACGCAAAACCTTGAACAAATAGCTAAAAAAAAAGCTGCAGCAGCAAAGAAGCTGCGGAGTACTTTGTGCTTCGGAGTAATGGTGGACCACTAGCCAAACGGCGTATGAGTTACGCTACATTAAATTGTTGTTGTGGCATGTATGCAAAATGTTAAATGGACAAACAAGTAGCCAATCCACTTTCAACAATAGGTAAAATGGGTTGGCTAATGTTTAGTAGGCACAACCACGGTCAGCATTTATGCATTTAACTTTTTTTTTTTTTTGGTTGGGGGCGGGGACCGCATAAGTGCAGAATTCCATCCATCAGTTATATAATTTTATATTAATCTGGACCCTTGATTTCTGAGAGAAATTCTCTTTAGTACCTTTAATTGTAATTTACTCCTGAGCATTTCTGTGCCACTCATTTTCTAGAGGTAGAGCCTATGACTGAAACCTTAATGGACATTGTGAAATCTACAACTCTGTTGCCTTTATACTGGACTGGAACCTACAGGTAAGTTTAGCTACAGATGGTGTATGATCAATAATCAGAAAAAACTAGATGTTGTGTCCACACAGTACTAGCCATAAATGGAGGACATGATTTTTGGGCATTCCAATGTATTTTGTGTCAGGAGGCAATGTGCTCCTGGTCATTAAAATAACTACTTACCTTGTTCAATTGAACAATAGTTGGAAATATATATACATATATATATTTATGAAACCTAAATATCTTTTTTTCACAAAAAGCGCCATTAATAAAAAAAAAGAAAGATCCCACTCTTCCCATCTTTTAATCCTGCATTTCTAAAAGGACCCATTTCTGTTATCAACATCACCTCCCACTCTGTCATCTGCCTGCTGTGCAGCTATTTGAGACAATTTTCCTATTTGAGACAATTTTCTTGGGTAGGTGTTCTTGTATGAAACCTCTTGCACGCAATAACTATATTACCAGAATCAGCATATTAAACAGGAAAAGAACATAATAGTCAAGGCAGCAGAGAAGGCAGCAAAAGTGCATGAGCACATTGAAAACAATCAATTAAATTCAGCTTTTTTATATAGAACCTAACAGATAATCTCAAGGCATTTTACAGAGTGATGATTCAAAAACACACATCTAAATTAGCAGCTTTGCCTTTAAGGTAGGGATGAGGTCACTAAGAAAAAAAATAATGTCAAAGGAAACACATTTAAAATGGCTCTTAAAAAGGTTAATAGAGACAGAAGAACTAGGGTAGAAATTGAAGGAGGAAACATTAGTCAATCTGTCAAAGTTAATTGGTGTGCAATGATAGGGCTTCTGGTCCGATTAACACTGCTATAAATGGTCCATTTTCTTCATCCATCAAGTAATGAGAGTATTTTAAATGATGTTCTGTGTCTAGGAAATAATTTTAGGAAGAGTTTCAACAAAAGAAAAATGGGTGGAGCATATTAGCAGATAGTTTAAGACACATGACATGCAGTCAGCGAGCTCCAGCTTTTTTATCTTTCGTAGAGAAACTGGTCGAGGCAGCTAATTTTGTTCAGTTTACTTCATTAGATTTTTTCTTTGTTAAGAAAGCTTACCATCTTCATTCAATCCCTATCCTTAAAACAAACATGTGTCCGATAAAAAAAAGACAAAAAATAAAAACAACAGGCTTTTATTTTGTTGAACTGATTAATCCAGGTGTGCCTGACCTCAGTAACCACTACGACAATGGCCAGAAAAATCTAGATTAATCAGTTAAGGCAGTAATGAAAGACAGGAAACAAAGGAGCTGCCTTAAGTTCAGGAAGTAGTGGAGCTGTGCATTAAGCCCATTGGTCGTTGATCTGCTCGTTGGTCTGCGTTGCAGCACCTTTGGCTGCTACTTCTGCAACTCTCTGGGAGGCTTCCGCCGCATGCTGTGGAAAATCATCCGGCTGGATTCCACTCCTTCCTCTTGGCTCGGACTGAACTTATAAACCAGGTTTGTGACTCAAACGCACGCTATCGTTCCCCATTTGAGTTACATGTCACTTAGCTGTGCTTCTACCTCCAGGCTGATGAGCCACAGATCCCTGACAAGTTATTAAATGCTTTTTATAAATCCCAACCACTCCCGAATTCTGGGTCCAACATTCTGAGTCCTGAGAGAGTTTCTAAAAGTGTTAAGATATGTTCCCTTCCTTTACATCTGAGGTTCACAAACTGTGTTAAAACTACTAGGGTTGTACTTGGGATATATCTAGCGGCACAGAGAGGGGTGCCACGGTAGTGTATTTTTTCTTCATTAATTTCGGGAGTGTTGGCCTAGTGGGTTAGAGCAGTGCGCTTGTGCTGGGAGGTTGCAAGTACCTGGTTCGACCCCCTTAACCCCTGATTGCTCCCTGCGCACCACACGATGGCATCCCAGTGCTCCCAAAGGGGATGGGTCAAAATGCAGAGAACAAATTTCCCCATTGTGGGACAGTAAATGGATTAACATTACATTTTCATACTCTTATGACACAATATACCTTGGGAGAAAGTAGGAATAGAATAAGTTGTGTAATGAGTAAGCGCCTGTTCTCCAAAACTGAGGATCAAAAGGAGAGTAATGTCACCAGAGGGCACCAGTAATGACCTGGCCTCGTACTCATTTTGATGTTTGAGTTTTATTGGCCCATCTTTCTTATAAACCTCACAGACTTAGCTGCTTCCATTGGGGTTATGAAGCTCAATCTTGACCACCTGTGATGACCATCGTTAAGCTCCAGTCAATCAACTCTGGGCCAATCATCTTAAAAGATTCATTAACTCCTGGTCCAGCTTCTCTCTCCCGCATGCAAGCAAACTTTCACCCACCCCCACCCCATCTCCTTCCTTATTCTACCCCCCAAACACCAGACATCATTTAGACGATGGTTTTCTGGCCAAATCTGGTCGGTCCATCATAGTTTTGATTTAGTCCAGAAATAGTTGTTGAGATCTGGAAATTATGGCTTTCCACCTTTCACTTTTCAACCAAAGGTAGACGTAATTTCAACGTAAATTATGTTGTCTTTTCAAAGTCTTTTCCACCAATTTTTGAAACCCCAAGGTCAAAGTGGGAAACACCTCCAAACATGGTAGAGAATGACCGAGCCAAGATCCTGTGGGACTTCCAGATACAGACGGACCGAATGGTGATGGCAAACCAACCCGGACATTGTGGTGGTGGACAAAAAGCGGAGAAAAGCCGTTGTGGTTGCCATAGAAATACCAAGTAACTGCAACATCAGGAAAAAAGGAACATGAGAAACGAGAGAAATACCAGGGGCTCAGAGAAGAGATGGAGAAAACCTGGAAGGTCAAGGCATCAGTGGTGCTTCTGGTCATTGCACCCAGCGCAGTGACCCCCAAACTGGAGGAGATGGTTACAGCAGATCCCTGGAAATACATCAGACATCTCAGTCCAGAAAAGTGCAGTTCTAGGAACAGCAAAGATACTGCGCAGAAACCTCAAGCTCCCAGCCCCAAGCTTGGAGGAAAGGAGAGCCCGCCCGATGACTGGCTGCTGTTTTTTTTTTTTTATGTACCCAGAGACCATTTATTTTGGTTTGGTTTCAGAATCATAGACAGGTTTCAGATATTACAGGCTAGCACAATGGAACCAAACGACCCACTCATCGGTTTCCTCAATGCATGTTTCCAAGCAATACAAAGAGCCTTGTCTATATCGCAACGACTCAAACTCACTCCACCATCAGACATTTTGAGATTGAGAAAGCTTCCTGGAGGGGAAGGGAAAACGTCTACAAATCTCTAAAAAAACCAAGTCCAGTGGACTTGGTTTTGAACTTTTACGGAATGACTATGACCTGGATGACTGAGAATTTTTCACCAGCACAGGCTGGAGGAAAGACTGAGAGAAAGGACTACACTTAAATAAAACAGGCCAAGCTCCAACATCTAGAAT